>RJVU01057109.1:7159810-7176480 GCA_003731715.1 Anabarilius grahami
TTTTTTTTTTTTTTTTTTTTTTTTAGTTAATAATAAAAAGTGTAAGGAAAATGTTATCTCTTTTTATTTGATGGTTACACCACATGACATTAGAGTCATTAAAGATGTAGTAAGCGATTTCTGAGAAACGCTGTTGAAAGTGGATTGGACCGACCACCAAAACACACTTGTAGCCAATCGGCAGTAGGGGGTAAATACACTCATTAGGGGGGAGTTGCCTATGTATGTTGCATGTGTTCATTAATTTGGGGGCAGAGCTATCATGATAGGGTGTGATCCATTTGGGTAGGGGCGTGTTTGTTTTGGTGATTTCAGATATCAACAGCGTTTCTCAGAAATTGCTTACTGCACCTTTAAATGTTATATAACTTTGTAAAAAAAATTTTTTTTTACATTTTTCAAAACATATGAAACCAAAAAGCATACAAAGATTAGCCTCCATAAGATTTTTACACATTTTAAACTAGATTTTTTTCATTTATTTTTCGTTGACACTGTCATTGACCCATACTGTATTTCATAGCTTTTGAACAGTGGCTCATTCAATCATATTTCAGATCATATTTCAGATTCTGAACTGTGTATTAAGCACATTTGAAGTTTTTTTTTTAAATTTGCTATTGAATTATGTCTACTTTGGATAGCACAGGCATATGTTAAACAGCAAAAAGGAAGTTTCACTGTATTGTAATCAATCTTCAGTACAAACAGAGATGATATAAAAAAAAAATAAAAAAAAGCACGGTTGTTGATCTGTCATCATAAATCTGTGATTCGTCTCTAAAAATAGATCAAATATGATTAAGACTAAACAGATGCTACTTTCTACAAAACACCCCCTTAAATTCACCCCTCCACACTGCTAATTAATGCAAAATGTTATAGCTTGCGAACACTTCCAAACTCACAATCTAAGCTATATATTAAACATGACAATATGTTACATGCAACACATTTTCAGTGTCTATTGCTATGAGAAATTAGCAGATGGCAAAAACCTTATTTCTGAGAAGGATGCGGCAAACTTTTGCATATGACAGCATGACCAATTTAGTATGCGGTGATGTAACCCCTCCGGTTCTACCCGCACCGCTCCGAGCGGGATTCAAACTGGCTTTTTTTAAGCATGGAAGACAGGCGCGCTAACAAGGACACTAAAGACCGCAGCCAACGTCTGTCGCTAATGCACCTCTTCAGGCCAGGGGAGTGAGGTTTACTCACACAGCTCTTACTAGCTGGCCTCCATTACACTCACTCCCCCCTCAAACCTCACTCCCATCCCGGCCACAGCACAGCACCTGCACTGCTTCGAGTGGGATTTGAACCGGTGTCTCCGGCATGGGAGGCAGGCCCGCTAACAAAGACGCTAAAGACCCGTGCATTCACTTCGTCACCCATATTCAATAGTACTGTCACATAGATCCAAGGATTTTGTATAGATAATGTTCCTCCATTAGAAAAGCAACCCTTATGCACAAATCGCCTTTCTATTCTATTTTATGTATTAGCATTGTTGAATTCTAGATTCTAACTTCTGACTTATTGGCCAACAATAGTTTATTCAATATTAACCCTATAAAGCCTACTGTGTTATATTTGATACATGAACATGTGCCTTTTTGCTGTGAAATCTTTATTAACTTTTATAAAGTAAACACATCAGTAACTTTTATATTGTTATTCATATTTTAAGATGAACACCTACTTAAATAAAACAACTAAGGTTTACTTTATTATCAAACATAATTTGTTTAAAAACTGTGTTCAAATGTAAGTATCAAATATGGCACAATGGGCCTTTGAAGAAAGTTATTATTGTCATGTCATTGACCCTTGTTCTATTCTATTCTACTCTATTCTATTCCCTTAACTTTCCAATTTATATTTACGTCCACATACAAACATCAAATTTGAGGGGGTTTTAATTCCTACCCTTCACGTTACATTCCCCCAGTGCCGTGACACAATCAAGCGCGCTAAACTTGAAATTGCATCCTCTCTCGGGTGAGGTCAGAGGTCACCACCTCACCGATTTTCTCTGCATTTCAGGAGCGAGATGAAGGAGACGTGTAGCAGAGTCGCCAGGATTCTCATCGGCCTGCTTCTCTCCCATTAACCCAAGAGACCCTGGACAACCAACACTTTAACCTCCTGGTATTTTCGCTTTCTTCTGACATGGAACTTCTTCAGTGACAGTGCATCATCTACGATGTGATGATTCACGACCGCCCACCTCCACGTTAACACCTCACGATCACTGCTGCATGTAAATGCACACATTTAGTAAATGTCTCCCCTACAATTAAAAGAGACGAGAGGAGGATATATTCAACATGTTGAATACTGTACCTGTCAAGACTCTGAAATTATTACAATCACCCCCTGAAGCAAACCGGAAAGCCTGTCAGATGGAGCTGTCTCCCTCTCTGCATACATAGCCACAGCTAATGAGCAAATGAGCCGTACAGACAAAAACCTGTTCTGTGCAGATAGGTGAGGAGACCATCATCATAGTCAACCTGAAATGCACTCCAAACTTTAGTTGAACAAAATTGGATGTGCCCTCAAACAGTTTTGTAGCCTGTGTTGATTTCAGCCACTCTGCTATATGCAAGTAATAAATCTCTGTCATCTGAAACGGTGTCGTTTGTTTTTGGTTCCTGCACAGGGTCATGACTTCACCTGCTTGAAGTTTAAAGTAATGAATTGAGAAGCAAAATACATTTTTTTTTAAATGTGTAGGGGAGACAGGGGAATATAGTAACACATCTTGTTTCAACTCTGTAGCTGTTATTTTTTTTCACTTTGGAATCTTTATTAAATTCCCATATTCCTGTGCTGCAAATTAGTTTAGAAATCAACTACTCTAAATTATGTAAATTAATGTCAAGTACAAACAGTGCTGTAGGGCACAACACTAATATGCTTTTAATTCTGTAAATTAATTTAAACAGTAAATCAAATGTACCGTTTTAAATAATTATTATGCCGCCAATTTAACATATGGTTCAGAAGAAACTGGTAACAAATACAGTCTTAAAAATGACTAAAAAAACGAAACAAATTTACACAGTAAAATACCGTTTTCCTCTCAAACAGTAATATACCATAAAAACAATGCATTCTGGGTAACATTATTAGTCATTTTCGAGAAAGTTACCTATAGAGCTCCGGAGTTTGACATCACGCAATCTAAACTCCGCCATTTTGGCAGGCCATCAGGAGAGCGCTAGAGCGGCTGTAGCATTGGTATCGATAGTGGTCGAACAATCATTTAAAACCAGACTGTTTAGACCTTACAAACCTTACTATTTCAACATGGTGGACAGCTGCTGTGTGCCAGGATGCCAGAACAGGCAGGGGAAAGCAAAGGGGAAATCATTTTATCGTATTCCTAAGGATCCCGATAGACGACTGAAATGGTTCACTGCAATAAAACGTGCTAACCAACCCAACAAAACAACAGATGGTTGTATTTTTTATTTTTTTTGTCTTTTATCTCTGTATTCCTATAAGTGTTGTATAAGGGTTATGTTTAATAGTAACCATAAAATGATATGAAAGAGTTTAAAATGTGTTAAATAACTGGGCTGATAGGCTATATAAGAATTTCCAGTATAACGTAACTTTACACATTATTCCACCGGTCACAATTGTGGCCTAACATAAAACACAACGTTTCCATAAAAATTTCTAAAAATTATTATTTCAAGGGGCAACTAATGACACCTCATTTGGATATATTCATGTCTGGGGAAAAATTGGGATTAAACGGGTTAGGATTTCATGACATTTATGATGTCCACTGTACTCACGGTGATATAGCTATGCTGGCTACCTACAATCAAGGACAGCTAGGGCCGATTACGTTACCTAACAACACAGTTGACTTACCCTTCCAATGACGGCAAAGCAGGTTTTAGCCGGCAGACTCCAAAGTTGAATATTCATCACAAAATTAGATTGTGTCCATTTATTCCCATCCAGGTTTTTGTAGGTTTTTAAAGAGTCTCTGGAGTAGGACGAGGGAAAGTTGATGAGGTAATTGTACATATCAGGATACTGCAGGTCAGAAAAGCTATCCGTTCCTTTATCAATACATGTTAAAAGCACCCCGGGGGCATTATAGGGGTCTGTAATGTTTAATCTATTATGTTTTGCTATGTACATGTCTATGTTTTTTTAATTAAAGTGTGCAGTGAACTCTTGCCTTGAAACTGATGCTGGCACCATTCATTTCATATTCGCTCCCGGCTGTCCCTGCCTGCCAGCATGGTGATGTACACAGAATGGTTTATGCGACTACCGGAGCACTATAGGCTAATTTCTCGAAAATGACAAATATTATTGTCAAAATTATCCACGTTCACACAGATCCACAAAAACGACTAAAAACGCTGAATTATGCATGCCAGGCCAGTAGTTTGCGATGTCACTTTGTAAAGAAGCACAACACGCATATAGATTGAACATGTAATAAGTATGCACATGACATCAACGTTTTCAAAAATTTGCATTTTTGTAGTTTACATGGAGACAATAACAGTATAGTTTTCAAAAACTTGCACTTTGAAACCCGTTTTCAAAAGTTTGCCTTTTCAGGCCCCCAAAACGCTGTTGTCATGTAAATGAATGGCAAAAACACATAAAAAGCTTTTCGTTTTTAATTGAAAATGGTGTTGTGTAAACAGCTCATAAAAATGAAACTAAAATGATTACAAATATTTTTGTGAATTGAAATAAAATTAAAAAAATATTAGATGAAATACTTGCATTAGCAACTAACTGATATAAGCTTAATTTGAAGTAATACAACTACTAAAAATAAAAGTTAAAGCTAAAAAAAAAAAAAAAAAAAAAAAAAAAAAAAAAAAAAAAAAAAAAAAAAAAAAAAAAAAAAAAAAAAAGCTAAATAGAATCATTTAGGGAAAGAAAAAAGAAAAAGAAATTACAGAAAATATAAAAAATAAAGGCAGATTGAAAATATTAATAAATATTATACCAGTATATAAATAGTATTAAAATAACATTGCTGTTGATTCAGATTTAACATCCATTATTACCATGACTGCAAATTTATAAAGACTTACAAAAACAAGTACATCAGAAGGGTGGTTAATATGTATGATAGAGATTTCATCCAGTAGCTCATTTGTAAATGGTTAAAATGACAGTGTTAAAACTCTCTCCAGACTCACAGAATACTGAGCCATTTAACAATATTGTTGCATAAACAAAACATTTTAAAATCTCATGTGCAATTAGCAGCAGTAGTAAATATAACATGACGAAATATATCTAAACATTTTGTGATATTAAACATTGTGGTGCATAAAATTTATTGTACAACAGAGGCACTAAAGGATCAAATACGAGAAATAAAGAGTGAAAAGGTTGGGCATCCATGCATAGATATTGGGAAATTATTCTCTATTATTTGAAGTACTGTTGAGAGATAGGACCGTGTTGAGGACAGCCTGATGTCTTTCATTAAAATGCTAAACAGGTGCCAAAGGTGGAGTAGGAAGACAACGTGTTTGATCAATGCGCGCTTGCTGTTTCATCTCTACTGGAATGGGACTTTATAAAGAACAAGATCTGGCTAAATCTACAGAATGTGATATGTTGCACAGAATCATAAAAAGTGACATTTGAAGGCAAATTTACAACATAAAACCACTATTTCAGCATACTTTTTTTTGTTAATGTTGGTTTCATATGGTTTATAGGCTACTATTTTCAACAAGAGTGGTGTGACCATCAAGAAAAGTAATAACATATTTTCCTTAGACATACATGTGGCTGTACACATTTTAATACTTTTCAAAAATGTTTTTAAAATATATTTTTCAAGGTAAAAACTTTAACAAATATCATGAATTATTCATTCTTAAATATTACGTTTTTGGAAAGTTGCACCACATGACATTTTACAACTTGAACTAACCTTTTCATGTCATAAAAATGTCAAATTATTAATTTCTTAAAGTTTTACTGACCTATATATACACTCATGAGAGTGCATGAGTAATGTTTTTATGCATGTTGGTCACACCACAAGACTATGGATTTAATATATTATATATAATAATATGTATTCCAATCTTTTCTGTATCTTCCACAACCTAACACTCAGAACCGACTCGCAAGATGGGTAAACACGCCATGCACATTGCGTTCAGTACAGATTTTTTTGCGCTGTTACCTGATTTGCATAATTCCTTTAGTGAATCAGTTACAACAACGCAGACAGAGTATGCAAATTAGCAGTGCTATCAGTGGCCGCAATTCATTTATTTTATTTATACATATATTTTCACAGAAGAGTTTGAAATGGAACAGCAAGCCCATTAAATCAACAGAATGTTTTGTTTTTATTTTTGTAAGGGAGAAGGAAAGTGCTGCCGTGGGATTCGATTAACATTATTTGCATAACTTATTCACAGATAGCCAACAGAATGTGTCTCTGCAGACATTCACAAGGCAGTGAAGGATATTCAGATGCCCCAAAAAAGCTGAAAGTGGGATCGCACTTCGGTGCCAAACGCACTTGATTTATCGTTTGAAAAGACAAACTTACACTTTGTGCTTCACAACCAACCAAAGTGTGCTCGATAATCAAAAGTGTCTTCACACACATTGCAACAACATTCACACAAACATTGCACATAACCCTACCAATATTTCATGATAATATGACGCAATACTAAAACATGTCAGAGAAAGTAAGTTTTAAAACCGCTGTTATAAATAGCATATCTCCAAGGACTAACCGGCGTGTTGGAAAAGGAATATTTTTATCAAAGGATTTGGGACATATTGAGGTCAGTCTGATGTGGCAGAGTCCGTAGATAGAGACGCCGGGAATTAAACAACGCTCGGTTTCTCTTTAATACAGTATTATTTGCATATAGTCACATCTGTAAAAACCAAACCGCTCGAACAACATTTTCCGCAGTGCTTTATACTTTTGGCAAGTGAATCAGAGAGCTGTTATCTGTTTCGATGTAGCAATGCCTCCTAACTGAGGCCAGGCTAATGCATTCCCTTTGAACACCCTGGGCTGGATGGAGGTGTCAATCAGATGGTACGCTGACTGCATCCAGCCTCTCTCGCTCCCCTCTCGCTTTTTTACATGCTTTCTCGCCTGTTCATCCAGCGCTAGGCTTGACAAAGGTGGTCAAATAGGGGTGACACAGCACTGAAAACACAAGACAGTCCCATGAGAGACTGTAAAACTGCTACCAACCTAAACACACCCCCGCACTGTTTTACTGCTGTCTGTCCAATTATTTGATAAAAATCAGGTGGTTTTTCTATTTTATGTGCAGCTCACATGCTGTCCTTTTGGACGCAGGAAACAAAGTAGGCCTATCCAATTATTTAAAGTGATTTTACGCTAATTTTATCTGCATTAGAAGCATTTTACCTAACCAGAATGCATAGGTGGAGTTTGGGGATGTGAATATATTGAATAATATAAATGATTTTGTTTAATATTAGATAGCTCACCTAAAAATTAAATGTACATTGACATTAACACCCGCCAACCTGCCAACCCGCCAAACGCGAGTGGATTTCAGCAGTGGCGTGTAACGCAGTCACTCCTACTAGCCACTAGGGCAGGTTGAATTTTATATATAGGCTAATATATACATTTTTACAAATGTAGTCTTTTAAAAAAAAAGT
This sequence comes from Anabarilius grahami, assembly GCA_003731715.1. Classification (NCBI taxonomy): domain Eukaryota; kingdom Metazoa; phylum Chordata; class Actinopteri; order Cypriniformes; family Xenocyprididae; genus Anabarilius; species Anabarilius grahami. Next base: position 7,167,500 of record RJVU01057109.1, read on the forward strand.
AATAAATAATAAACTAATTCAATGTTGTCAAAAATATAGATTTTTCAATACATAGATACTAAAATATCTAAAATGCTTCCAATACTAATTTTCCACAGAAGAGATACACGATACCAGCTGCGCTTTCTCGCATCTCTCTGACAGTGAGTTGACACACAAACCTGCCTCCCCTCACTCACTCGTTTCATTTGCTACAGATGATTATTGCTGCTGTTAAAGGGCTTGAATTTCAACATTGGATTGCGCATATTGCGCATAATTTTTCTCATTCCAGCTGATTTTGTGCACAGTGCACATGCATAAAGCCGCCTCTCAGTACTAAAGTGAGTTCTTTTTCGCTGCTTATAGCACTTTAACAGTAAAATACATACAAAATAATGTCAAAATGCTGGTCTTGTCATTAATGTAAACACAATTAGTTATGTTTTAATTCATATGTAACAGTATAATGGATCTGTGTGTCAGGTCTTAAAGTGACAGCAGCCCAAATTGAGAGATAATAAAAATATATAAATGCCATTTTTCCCCCATGGTATCAATGTCAAAATTGTGGCCAGTAAAAATGTGTGGCTAGTAACTTTGGAAAACCACTAGCCAGTGGTTGGTGAGCAAAAATTTTATGTCAAGCCCTGTATGTAACTATAGTGACCTCCCCTTTTTGCTGCAAATAATGGAAAAACAGCTCTATTATTCCATTGTCATAAAACACAAAAATATATATTTTTATTCAAAATAGTTTCATTACCTGTTATATATATTTATACCAGGTAAATTCACCATAATGTAGACTTATATACCATAATATAGACTTATATACATAAAGTAATTACAGCAATTCTTCATAAAGACAAGTGCTACCAAATTGTCTTTTATTGCTCAGCTGCCGAGTAACACTGGGTGTATGACATTTCAAACTGATTTTAGACCATAAAACAAGTGCATTCTGTTTACAGTCAGATTCAACAATGTGGAAGGACTGAGCTCTATAAACTCTTAAACCTGATCCTGTCGTCACTCCTTTTATACTTCCAGAGCTCCACCGTGGGACTCGAGACTGGTGTGGCGAGCAGGTGACACTCATTAACACTCTCACCACACCAGTCTCAAGTGGACGATAGTGGAAGACAAGAAAGGACAAGGCTTGGGACATTTATGTTGATGTTTTTATGCGTCAGTCGTCCATGAGGGGCTGCCGCTTTACTTTCGTTTTCTTGTTTTTTTATTTTATCATTAAAAGTTAAGTTTAACATTTGCCAGTTCCCGCTTCCTTCAACCTGAACATTGTTACAAAAATGACCCCACAAAGATGGCAATATCTGAAATCCTTGTCCTTCTGGGGGAAAAAAAATTTCATTTAAAATTGCAGGAGAACTGATGGGAATTAAGGCATCACAGAGTAAAATCTGATCATTAATGGGTTCATTTTGGACCCTGAAACTAACTATTCTGTCCATACAATTCATTTTTGATGTCTTATCAAAGAGGAAGTTCTTATTTGTCTACAATGATGGATACAGTTTTTCTCCAGACAGCATAAAAACAGTTGAAAGGCAACACACAGAGATTTGAAGACCTCTCTTTTTCACTCTGTTCAGACAGAATGATGCCAATCAACACCACACTCCAATCTCACTGAGCCGAGCAAGATTTAAAGATAGATAGAGGAAGAAAAGAAGAAAGCATGACCTCCCTTTGCAACTTCACCTATCTCTATCTCTCACTTACCATCTCCCGCTTTTCGCCTGGAAAACTCTTTCACACTATTGTCAGAAGGACAGCGGGATGCCCTCACTGTGAGAGGGTCTGTGCAGTTTTCACAGACAGTTGATCTGCCGCCTTATAGTGATGCCACACTCTGCCAAAATGCTTCCCATCATGCTCTGGGGCAAATGCATCAATAACCAGGAAAGGGTGGGGGACCGGAACAAGTAAACATTCTGAATCATAAACAAAGATGAATAGTGCTATGAGTCTTATTCCACTCCGACTGCATATGGACACTGCATCCTCTCTGACTCGGGTGTTATTGCATTAGGATGGATTGGGAAGTGAAGCCGACACACAAATGGGGAATATTCAAGAGTGATTGCTTTTCTTTTTTCTCACTCCATCAACTACAGCTTTTTAGACCAAAGTGAGCTCTGTTGGAAATGGGGTGAAATTTCCGGCCTGCAAATAGGCTATGGATATGGGGATGAGAAGCTGCAGGATTCTGCACTTCGTTCACTTTTTTTGATATATTTTTTCCAACTCAAACTCAATTTTCTCACAGCCTTCAAAGAAACAACCCTGTAGTTCTTCATTAAATAATCTCTCTATTCATAGGCAGGAGAAACTATATGCTTGATGGGGGTATTGAGTGAATGAATTTTTCAGAGAATAACAACATGATCAATGACCCTATTGAAACATGAAGCATGTTTATTTCTTTTTGAAATTCCTAACACTAGGAATTGATTGGGTTTGCTATCTAAGGATCAAACCAAAGCACATTCACTCTGAGGTAATACTGACAAAAAACTTGCCTTGTTTTAAACAGGTTTTGGGCCCATGGTTAGATTTGGAGACCATGCTGCCGGGGTAGAAGACCAGGTTCGTGACTGTTTTTTGGACATCAAATGGCGACCCAACAATAAGAATAAGACTGTAAGAACAAATAAGAACAGTTCTCTGTTAGCCCACTCTATCACGCTTGCAATGCACTGCAGCTAGACAACATAAAACTAAGGACACATACCTTTTATTTCATGCATAGTTAGGATATCAAAATACATTAGTAAGGATTTTTGGTATCCTATGCAAGATTATTTCACCGTTTATATTCAGCATTGATTTTCACCTGCTGTAACAAACAGCCCTTTCAAAAAAAGCCTGCAAACCATTGGAGAAGCACAAACTACAGTAGACCAGCTGGGCCAGACTGGAAAACCAGCTAGGAGTTAAACATGTTTTTAGGAAGACAGAACAAGCATTTTTCAGCGATTGTGTTTAGGCCACTTTTTTTAAACAAAAGCAGGAAAAGTGCCAGTATAGTTGAAAGGAAAAGAGATGTGCTGTTGGAAAGAGAATGAGAGCATTTCTTCAAGGGTGAAATTAATGGAGAGAGGAAGGGATAGAGAATTGTTTATGAGGGAGAGAGTGATCACATTTACTGGATGTGTTTCCTAGCCTGTTGTTTTCCTGCAGATCAGTGCCTGTAACCAAACGGAATTTGGGTGGATATTTAACAGACAGAGCAGTTGGTCATTTCACAGTCCATGCATTCCACCAAACAATGCTAAAGTAATTATGCCTAATTGCATCCTAATCTCTCCCTTTCCATCTTAAATCTTTAATTGGCTGTTGCCATTAAGACAGTTCAGATATTCTATGCACATGAACATAAATGAAGAAGAAATATTCTGCACTGTTTCTAGGTCACTGATCAAATGAGCAAATTTGTGACATTGAGCATGTGAAGTCTTTTGTTCGAAAGGTCAGATGTTAGGGCGCATTGCTATAAGAATCTCAAATATTATTGAATCATTCATGCTATGTGGACACACTATACAGATCAGTTGGGTGGCTTAGATTCAGCCAATATGTCAGTTTGACAATGCTTTTGAATTTCGAGTGAAAACTGAAAGCTGACATTTTTCTATTTTCTCGCAATTGCAACTTTTTAATCTCACAATTCTGATCTTTTTTTTCTCTCAGTTGGGAGTTTATATCTCACAATTCTGAATTTATGACTCACAATTGCGAGTTTATATCTCATAATTCCGAAAAAAAAAATTTGAATTACAAAATGTAAACTCGAAATTATTAAATTTTTTCTCACAATTACGAGTTTATGTCTCACAATTCTGACTTTATTTCTCACAATTCTGTTTACATCTTGCAATTCGTACTTCTTTCTCATAATTGTGAGATATAAACTTGGAAATGTGAGGAAAGTCCAAATTGTGAATTTGCAATTGTTATAAAGTCAGAATTGTGAGATATAAACTCCCAGTCGAGAGGAAAAAAAGTCAGAATTGTGAGATAAAAAGTCGCAATTACCTTTTTTAATTTTGTAGCAGAATTCCATAGTAATCATCAAAATTTTGGACAAATAAAAACAAAAGGGGCCAGGAATGTGTGGAAATTATGTAGATAAATGTGGATCTGTAGACTGCAGTTGGACTGCTCACTGCAACTGAGACCAATTATTAAAAGTAATTGCTGTAGTCAGAAGTGATAGACAGCTAAAAAAAAAGTCAAGAAAAGTAAAACAGAACAGAGCTCTACTACTAAAATGCATCTTTCTGTCCTTGTATTGGTTGATATAGCCTACAGGTGAAAAGATCAGGGTTGTTAAGCAAATGGATGTGGGTTTCAGACCCTTTAAGGTGTGATCTATGAGCCATCACCCTTGCCCTTGAACAAGGCACTTAACCTCTGGTCACTCCAGGGGACTCTGTCTGTAATAAACGTACTGTCAAAAGTCAAAAGTGTCGGCTATTTGCGTTTAGTACTTAATATATACCTTTGCTACCTGCTGAAGTACTTTTCACTAAACTTTCTTGTAGTTTACTTAGGCATTTGCCAAGCATAAAATGGAAGTGAAAATGTTAATGTACTTGACTATCTATGTAGTCACTTTAAGGCCAACTTCTGTCTTAGTTTGTCTTGTACTTGGTGTTTGTTTTCATTTGGTTGACCCCTCTTGCTCATGACAGAGTGAGCAGTCAAGCGAACAGAAATGATGAACAATGCATTAGGAGCAATGTTTGTTAGTTTTCCGCCTGGCCGCACCAAACGCCAGAACTTTTTGGTGAGGACTTTCATATGAGGAAGCCGGGGGCGTCTCTCTGACTGTCCAAAACAGATGGGCACAAAGAGGCAGCAGACCCCGAGAAAGAAAAACAAAACAAAACAGACGAAGAGAGATTTTACAAATGCAACTGACCCCCTGATGGATTAGAAATACACATCTTGACAATGTTACATAAGACCTCTAAAATTGTTACTTAGGAGGAAATAGCTGGAGGATTGTTGCGGATATGAAACATTGATCTCCCCAAGCAAATATGAGTCAACTGGTGATTATGTGTGGATTTATGCAAGCACAGAAAGAGAGGCATCAAAAAGCAAATTCAAGGTCATTTGAATAATATAGCTGGATTATGCCATCTGTCACAAAGCAAAGCAGTCTCAACACAAATGGACACTGTCCCACAGTGAAGATAATGTCTGAAAAGCAGAGATGGGGACCACTATCCTATGGCAACAATAAGTTTTCAAATCCTAAGAATTATATGTTTAATACCTTATTTATTGATGTCTTTATTATGTGCTTCATTTTAGAAGGCTTGATTCCTTCCTTTGTCCAAACAGGAGATAATCCAATCTGAAGTTCTTCTAGTCAAAGAGAAACGATATGCTATTTCGTTCAAACACACTCAACTATCTTAAATTAAATATCCCTAATTTTCTATTCAAATATATTTTAAAATGTAATATTTTTTTGATGGCGAAGCTGACTTTTCAGCAGCCATTACTCCAGTCTTCAGTGTCACATGATCCTTCAGGAATCATTCTAATATGTTGATTTGCTGCTCAAGAAACACTTATTATTATTATCAATGCTGAAAATGGTTGAGGATTCTTTGATGAATAGAAAGTTCAAAAGAACAGAAAATGTCTTTACTGTCACATTAGGTAAATTTAATGTGTCTTTGCTGAATAAAAGTAGGTCTGTTTTCAAAAGAAAATCTTACTGATCCCAAACTTTTAAACGCTGTATATTATATATATATACACACACACAAGCCGGGAGGGCCCCTGCCCCTTTGATTGCGAAAGTGAAAGTGCCCTTTGCGGTCGTATCGCGGTGCCCCTGCGTTCCCATTTCTCCTCCCCTGGAACACGATGTCTACCGAGGGAGAGTCACAACCACTAACACCCCCCGGAAAGCGCTTTCGCCCCTACCATCACGGAGGTCTGTGCACGCCACTCACACTGATTATCTCTTCATCACGGTACCTGTTAGTGGGTGGTATATATAAGGCAGAAAGTGAACATTATGACAAAGGAGTTTGACAAGGGCCAAATTGTGATGGCTAGATTACTGAGTCAGATCATTACCAAAACTGCAGCTCTTGTGGGGTGTTCCCGGTCTGCAGTGGCCAGTATCTATCAAAAGTGGTCCAAGGAAGAAACCGTCGTGAACCGGCGACAGGGTCATGGGCGGCCAAGGCTCATTGATGCACATGGGGAGCAAAGGCTGACCTGTGTGGTCTGATCCAACAGACGAGCTACTGTAGCTCAAATTGCTCAAGTTAATGCTGGTTCTGATAGAAAAGTGTCAGAATACACAGTGCATCGCAGATGGTTGTGTATGGGGCTGCATAGTGTGTGGGCCCATGCTGACCCCTGTCCACCGCCGAAACCTGGGAACACATGGCACCAGGATGCACTATGGGAAGAAGGCAAGCCGGCAGAGGCAGTGTGATGCTTTGGGCAATGTTCTGCTGGGAAACCTTGGGTCCTGCCATCCATGTGGATGTTACTTTCACACGTACGACCTACCTAAGCATTGTTGAAGACTATGTACACCCTTTCATGGAAACGGTATTCCTTGGTGGCTGAGACCTCTGGCTGAAAATGGTTCAGGAATGGTTTGAGGAGCACAACAACAAGTTTGAGGTGTTGACTTGGCCTCCAAATTCCAAACAAGTCCGATCCATGGAGGCCCCACCTCGTAACTTACAGGACTTAAAGGATCTGCTGCTAACATCTTGGTGCCAGATACCACAGCACACCTTCAGGGGTCTAGTGGAGTCCATGCCTCGATGGGTCAGGGCTGTTTTGGCAGCAAAAGGGGGACCAACACAATATTAGGAAGGTGGTCATAATGTTATGCCTGATCGGTTTTTATTTATATATAAGAAATCTGAAAAAAATGAAAAGATGGTGGACGGGGCAAGAGATATGCTGCATATAAATACTTAATATTCAGTAGTGAAAAATGAGAGTAGTTCAATCTAATTCAAAAAGACCCTATATTTGTGTGTGTTATGTATTTTTGTGCTTATTAGATTATCAAATTTTTTTATCTTAGCAACATTCTAACATCTAGCTCTATTATAATATATTGTAAGTCAAGACTCCAGTGCACAAGATGCACTGTGTTGCGTGAGATTCTGCATGCTCTAAATCAGACACTGAAGAGGTTTTATTTTAGTTGGGATGCTGTGTATGCCTATGTAGTCTGTAAACATCAAGGCAGGCTTTGCCATACAGCTAGAGACATCAGTGTCACCAGAATAAGGCCTGGAGGGAGACATGAGAACTCCACACCAAAGCTGACTTCATTACGGTACATCTGTCACCGTGGCAACAGGGGGTTGTTGCCAGCAGTGATGAAATAAGGACTTGTGGAAGGCAGTTTAAATACTTCAGCACGCCTGTCATAGTACCACCCCAACAAAGTGGAAACAGCAAGCCAAGGGAACACATCGAGTCCATTATCACACGCACTCTCCTGCTCTCTGGTTCTCTTTTACAGGATGCTAAACATTTTTAGAGAGAAATGTTCTCGAGATCATACCCCAGTAAGACTCTGACTGAGTAAAACATTTAACAACACAATCATTTGACTTTCATAAATAATGTCATGTTCCATTTTCTCTCGGATCATTTCAGTCCTATATTGAGCCATCAAATAGTGCTGTAAAATTCACACTCCCACCAGACAGCAGTTTTGAAATGCGTGAAATAACACCCAAAAAAAATGACTTATCACTTAAAAGCTATAAAAGAATGACAATGAAAATAAGTTTTGCCCAAATTTAAAAGGATAGATCAGCAAAAAAGAAAAAAGAAAGATAATTCTGGTATAATTTACTCACCCTCATGTTGTTCCAAACTAGTATGACCTTTCTTCTTCCTTTTAAAAGGAGAAATTTGGCAAAATGTTCATACTGCTCTTGCCCATACAATGAAAAAAAACAACAACAACAACAACAACTGGTGTATGCATGATACACTAGCGTACACTGTCTTGGTTTGCCATTAAACAAACCAAACATACATTTATTAAACACATACACATACTGTATATATACACAAAGTTCTGTCATGAAACTCTCGATGGCGCAGGCATAGGTCCTTAACTTAATCTGCTTGTTGCGCAACATTCAAATGCGTGGCAGTTTTTGCTGTAGCAGTCTGCAGTGCGCTTGCAAACCCTCCCTCCACCTTCCCCAGCTCCACCTGTATAGATCTATTACGGGGTTATTATAGCGTATGTTATATGTGCAGCATTTTCTCAGCAGCATGTCTGTGAATGTATTGTCAGTAGCAAGTCTAGGATGTTTTAATGTAAACATATATATTGATTGTGTGTATATATATATATTTATGTATATATCTCTGTGTGTGTGTGTGTGTGTGTGTGTGTGTGTTCTTGTTTATATTACATCGTGGGGACCAAATGGCCCCACGATGTAATAAAAACCTGAGATCACCTACATCGTGGGGCCCAGCTAGCGGTCCCCACGAGGGAAATGGATTAATAAACATACTAAATGATGTTTGTTTTGAAAATGTAAAAATGCAGAATGTTTCCTGTGATGGTTAGGTTTAGGGATAGGGGTAGTGTAGGGGGATAGAAAATACAGTTTGTACAGTATAAAAACCATTACGCCTATGGAGAGTCCCCACTAAGATAGCAAAACAAACCTGTGTGTGTGTGTGTGTGTGAGTGAGACATATCAGGACACAAATGTGTATAATGACATAGGTATTCAAAAAAGAGGTGACTTATGAGGACATACCCCATGTCCCCACTTTTCAAAAGGCTTATAAATCATACAGAATGAGTTTTTGTGAGAAAGTAAAAGTGTGCAGAGTTTCCTATGATGGTTAGGTTTAGGGGTAGGGGTAGGGGTAGTGTAGGGGGATAGAAAATACAGTTTGTACAGTATAAAAACCATTACGCCTATGGAATGTCCCCA
>RJVU01057109.1:7181366-7197579 GCA_003731715.1 Anabarilius grahami
TTGTTTTTTGGTTGTGCATTCCAATTAATATCAATTCAACTGCAGTTGGTTTGTTTTGATTTAAACCTTCATAACTTAAAAAATACAGCTAAGTAGAACCATAAAACAAAATAATAACATGATAACATAATAATAAACATGTTTTGACAAAAATGTTAAAAACNTAAAGATTAACTTTTAACATGCACATTTAAATATCTAATAAATAGTTTATGTGTGTGTGTGTGTGTGTGTGTGTGTGTGTGTGTGTGTGTGTGTGTGTGTGTGTATGTATAACACATTATACAGCTTTAATTATGTCAATTTTATTTTCGGGTGAACTGAATTGTCCTTTTAAGGACAAGGAGTAAATGGTCTTGTCACAGTGACTGAAATGTGCGCTCTACGAATACTGGATCCAATTCATTTATTAAGTCCATTAGAGTTTATGGGGCTGTGGAATGTAACTTATGCTTTATTACTTTCCAATCCTGTATAATAAAAATGCCATATTCAGTTACTGTGCATTTCGGATAACTTAATGGCAGAAAATTTCAACATAAATCTACAAAAAAGTAGTCGGAACTGTTCTATTCTGTATTTTATGGTTTATCAGAGCCTATATATAATTTAATAGCTGATACCGTCCGTCAATCATGCACTCAAATACTGGAGAACTATAAAGAGCAGGCTTCCAAAGTGTAACAAATACTTCCAAATGCCTCTACAACAAGAGTATTCTGAAAAAAAAAAAAAAATGTGAAGCAGATCCTTGCCCCAGAGTGAAAGCAGACTTGGTTTAACTGTCCCTTCAGCCTTAAACGCTTCTCCAGATGCCCATTTATGGCATTATGCTTTTCACAACCTTGTTCTAGATGTGTCTTAAGCCCATTTAGAAGTGTATAATCGTATTTCTGTGCTTTCAAATGAAAATTCACAACCATTACAGGCTGCTTGGCGTTCAATTTCACTGGCTTTTACATTCCCCGGGCTCGGCCTGCTGCTGGTTTTTGCCCCTGTTGCATTGAGAGAGTGGTTTAAGAGAATAGGAAGTCTAATACTAATGTGTTAAATCCTTCAGTTCAGTCAAGCCTGGGCTCACGACGACCGCGGCGTTTTGACACAAGTCGGATTAGGCCCGGGGATTAAGACAATATAAGTCTTGAAGAAAAAGCATCCTCTCTGTGGCAGACCGCTCTTGAGGAGATGAAAAGACGCTCTACTGTAGCGTTAACTGCTAAGCACTCTGAGTCTCTTTGAATAAAGGCAGTCTTTGGATAATGTACATGTTCACAGAAGGTCGCCCAGCCCTACAGCCAGGCGCAGATGTACTCTGACTTTTTCTTTTACAATTTCAACATTAAATTAGCTGATATTTAAATGCACATGAAGGGGTGGCTAATATTTAGGAGCGCGTGCCGTGAATAATGCTGTTCCAATTCTGTGAACCGGTAGGTTTAGGGGCGGGGTTAAGGGGTAGGTCATTCGTACGTATTCATACGAATTTGGCACCTCGTAAAATACGTACAAATTGCCATGAAATAGGGATATTGCGAATATAAATATATAAATAAGTGTTTTATTATTGATTTCATTATTAAATAAAAGATAAAAAATTAATTATTTCAATATTGAGTAACTTACAAAAAATTTATACTTTTATTCAGCCATGATGCATTAAATTGATCAAAAGTGACAGTAAAGACTTTTACATTATTGTCTCTAAAAAAAAAATTGTTTCCACAAAAATCTTGGTTTCCACAGATTTTAAGCAGCACAACTCTTTTCAACATTGATAATAATAAGAAATGTTTCTTAAGCAGCAAATCAGCATATTACACTCTAAAAAATGCTGGGTTAAAAACAACCCAAGTTGGGTTGAAAATGGACAAACCCAGCGATTGGGGTTTTTTGACCCAGCAGTTGGGTTAAATGTTTGCCCAACGTGCTGGGTAGTTTTATTTAACCCAAATATTGTTTACGAATTACTATACGGCTGGCTTAAAATGATAATTAAAAGAAGAACATTTATTAATAAGCAATTTAATAAATGTTTATTGTTTAAATATTATTCAAAAAACGTATTAATAAATGTTTGTTTATTAAACATATTAATAAATGTTCATTTCCAACATATTTTGGGTTCATTTTAAGCAAGAAATACAGTAATATTTAAACAATATTTGGGTTAAATAAAACTACCCAGAAGGTTGGGCAAACATTTAACCCAACTGCTGGGTCAAAACAACCCAATCGCTGGGTTTGTCCATTTTCAACCCAACTTGGGTTGTTTTTAACACAGCATTTTTTAGAGTGTAGAATGACTTCTGAAGGATCATGTGACACTTAAGAATGGAGTAAAATTCAGTTAAACTGTAATAGTATTTCACAATATTACTGTTTTACTGTATTTTTTAATCAAATAAATGCAGCCTTGGTGAATATAACTATCTTCTTTTAAAAACATTTTTAAAAAATGTACAGACCTCAAACTTTAGAACGGTAGTGTATGTTTTAAAAATGTCAACAGTTTTATTTTTTTTATTATTGGAAAAAATTCCAAAAGCACAGCTCCACCGCAATCACAGATCAGAAGTAAAAAAGTCTCATTGCTGTTAGACTGGATGCTCAATTATCACCTGCCTTTTTCCAATCAAGATAGAAACCATGACATCACATGAGAAGGAAACTCATTTTGGAAGGTAAACATCACAAAGACAAAAACATCTTTGGAATAACAACATGTGTATTCAGAAAGTAAATGATGTCAATTTTGATTTCATGTGGACATGATCCAGGAAAGACGGATCAGGGTCTCATTAGAGCTCTGCTTAAAGGGTTAGTTTACCCAAAAATTACTCACCCTCATCATTCCACACCCGTAAGACCTTCGTTCATCTTCAGAACACAAATTAAGACATTTTCGATTTCAAAACACTGCTTCATGAAGCTTTGAAGCTTTACAAATCTTTTGTTTCGAATCAGTGGTTTGGAGCGCCAAAGTCATGTGATTTCAGTAAACAAGGCTTCATTACATCATAAGTGTTTCAAAATTTCAATGGATCACGTGACTTTGGCAGTTTGATACGCACTCTGAACCAGTGATTCGAAATAAAAGATCCGTAAAGCTTCGAAGCTTCATGAAGCAGTGTTTTGAAATCGGCTGTCACTAGATATTGTTGAATACGTAGTTTTTTTGGCGCACAAAAAGTATTCTCGTCGCTTTATAATATTAAGATTTAACTGCTGTACTCATATGAACTGTTTTAAATATGTTTTTAGTACCTTTCTGGGCATTGAAAAAGGAAATTAACTTGCTGGCAATGGAGGCCTCACCGACCAATCGGATTTGATAAAAAATAACTTAATTTGTGTTCCGAAGATGAACGAAGGTCTTACGGGTGTGGAACGACATGAGGGTGAGTAGTTACTGACAGAATTTTCATTTTTGGGTAAACTAACCCTTTAAGACACATTAATGCAGCATCTGCATAAGCAGGCTATTCTAAAGCTGCTTTGGACAAGTGAAAACAAGCAAGTGAAATTAGGCCTCACTGTGACTCACTCTTCCCTCGAGCTCCTCTCACTACCTTACCTAAACACTCGCAAGGCACAGCCACATCCAGCTCGCTGCTGATAGAGGGAGAGACAGAACAGAGGTGCTCATAACACATCCACTGATGAGAGACAGACAAAAGGGGGGAGGCCTAGAGAGAGAGTGAACTGAGAAAGAGAGAGAAAGGCTCATTAAAAACACGTGTTGCTGGGGTGTGCAGCGGGGCCCAGAACAGAATCCAATTATCACCTGCCTTTTTCTCAGCATCTCTGCATCAATACTTCATTACAAATGAAGCATCCACAGAGATTCACACTCAAACAGGGCCGAGTCTCCAGACCTGCAGCACACCTGTTCAGCTCCAGAGCCTAGATCTGTCCCTAAGATCAGCTTATGTGAAAGAACTGGTAAACTAACAAATCACAAAGCACCTTGCAGTCCCCATTTGCGACTGTCATCCCCTTCTGAGCATTTTGGTATTTTCTTTAAAATAGCAAGTGAATGAGGACAGTCAGGCCACATCCAAACGAAGCCAGAGCTTTCCTTATCCGATCTTTTTTTTTCCCTCCTCTCAAGAAATATCTGTGTACACACGAAACCACACTGAAAAATGCAAAACAAAAACGCAAGGGTGTCATTTTCAGATTTATCCACTCTGTGACCCGGTTTCAAAAATAGCGGTTTCAGGCTCCCAAAACGCCGGATCGGTCTAGAAGAAATGCCGATACGATACAAAATGTGTATGTATACATCTAAACACGTCTCTGTGTGGACGAGCTCTCAGAGTTGAGTTTTTTGGGGGGGTTTTTTTAACTCGGCATAAAAAAGAAACGGCTCACATTTTTAAATGTAAAAACTAGTGCTCTCAATAGATTACAAAAAATTTGCTGATTAATAGAACTTTTTCTGTAATTAATCGCAATTAAAACATTGGAGTTTTTCATATTTTTATATTGTAATAATTTTACAGTTACTCTCCAAATTAATGTAGAATTAACTTAAAGACAGTATATTTTAAATATTTGTTTAATGTTATCTTTTTTATGAATGAAGGCCAGTATCACTGATATTAATACTGGTATTGATGTCTCTATGAAATCTATAAAAAAATAAATAAAAAAACATTAATAGACATTTAACATTACAGTATAGCTGAAAACTATCAATGTCAACATTTATTAGGCTTTAAAAATATTTATTAATTTAAGTGAACTTAAAACAATCTTCACATAAACCCATTATAAATGTCATATTTACCTGTGGCCTTTCCTAAAAGGTAGGAAATACAAAAACTGAATATATTGAATATAATTTGAAGTTATCTAACACTACAGAAATTATAAATTAAATATAGATTAATCCTTATTAAAGCTACAATTTTCTCTCTTACCTTTGTTCTTTGATTAACATGACAGCCATCACAGCAACTGGTTTATTATGCTACTGTGACTTTAAGACCTGCCGCTGCCGAACATGATGCGGATCTAACAAATCTCATTTTCTCATAACTATTTAAGGTCTTTTAAGACGTTATTTAACTAATTTAAGACTGCTCTTATGAGGATACTCGACAAAATGGGCATTTTGACTTAATTCTGTGTGTTAATGTTTGTTCAAGCGCGAAAGAGAACTTGATACTGCATGGCGCGTGTCTTTCTGTGCTCACAAGTCTTGTGTGTGTCACAAAGACAATATTCAGAGACAGCACGTTAGGGGTTAGGGGTACGAATTCATACGAATTTGGAAAATACGTACAATTTAGCAAAAAACTTACAAATTTGTACGAGTGAGGTCATACGAATTAGCCACCTCGTAAAATACATATGAACTGCTGTCAGATCGGGTTGGATTGAATGGTTTAGCGTGATCATGTAATGTAACGCTAGCCAAATTATGATGGAAAAACGGATGCTGTGTTAATTGCGTTAAATATTTTAAACGCAATTAAACTGAAAAAAATTCATTAGATGTGTTAACGCGCTAATTTTGACACCACTAGTAAAAACACATTCTGTGTGAACGGACTCTTAGGGGTCATACTAGACTGACATGTTTGACCGTTGCGCTCACATCTCACATCTTTTGCAGCGTCTCGCACATGACATGGCTTTGTAAAAAGCAAGTTAAGTTAAATAGTTCAACTTTGAAGAAAAAATATGCATCTCGAGACCTTGTGGTTTTTTTTCCCATTCCACTGGCCTCCATTTCCATTTTTAAATGCCGAAACGTATTTTGTGAACCAGCCCTTAGTCTGTCTTGTGCTTTAAATAATAGCAGCACTCGAGCTCCATGATCTCCAAGTTTGTGAGAACAATCCAAAAGAGCATCTTGAGTTTCATTGGCAGAAGAACACCTGGCTGTCTTTACAAAGTCACACGACTACAGTGTCTTAAATGTACATTTGATTTGTTATGTAGAAATAGTGCAGAATCTGAAATATTTCTTACTAATTTTACATCATAATGTTTTTGTTTTAAACTTTTTCCAAGTTAAAATGGAAAAAAATTTGGTAACAGACATTTAAAAATGTAAGTATATATAGACCAGCATCACCAAGAAGCAAGGTGGTTCATGCGCAACGCTAAATCAAAGTGATAAAGCCCACAGTGTTGTTAGCTGTGCTAATTGGCTGTAAAATAATACATTTTATCTCATACTAAAATACCAGTTCTTCTATTACAGCAGACTGTCTGTGAAAGACAAGTTTCAAAACAGCTGCAGCTTTTGTTGCAGGATTGCATCACCTGGCATCTCAGAATTAAGGCTACACACAGATGAATTCAAGCTTTCGGTTCTTCTAAAAAATAACCTAGAGCATCCAATAAAAAGCAATAGAAAATGTCAGAGTTCAAAGGTCAAAAGCAGCCACGTCAACTGTGAGGTCAAGCAAAACTGCTCACAAATTGGATGTTTGCTTTTCAAAACATACACACTGCATAATTGAGGGGCAGCAATTTCAAACTGATCGATTGTGCAAGCAGCTGCTAAAAGGTGGAGGGAGGGAGAGAGAGAGAGAGAGGGAGAGAGAGAGAGAGAAAGAAAAATCTCAGGCAAAGAGACTTTTTTCTTTCTACAGACTATATTCAGGAGTTTATATCATTTTCTATATGTAATGTGCAAAGTGCTCGAAATCATGAAAACAGTGATATAGTACTGATTTGTTGCAAAGTAAACTGGTGCATTTGTAAAATGACAAACTGTGAATCTCAAAATAACTATTATGATAACAATGCAGATATGACCCTATAGACCTACTCAACACAATTGAGTATTGCTTTATCACAAGCTAAATTTAAAACTGACAAGAGGATTGCAATATTACTGGTACTGACAACAAGTACTATCATCGACAAGTGATGATTACCATGTGGTGCTAATATTTCCTTGGTAATATTTGATAATTCAGCATTACGGTTATCTCTCTAGATGTCATATATAATGTCAATTTAGTAGGACATATAATGTTTAACTTGCTCAAAGTGGAGTATATAATATTACATACACGGCTCTCAGGAATACTTCTGTTTGGACAGTCACAGCGTTCTATGGCCACGAGTGGTAAACTACATCATTCAATTTCAGTGGTGGAGAGGGAAAAAAGCATCCTTAACGGTTTGCATTATTTATGTCAAAGACAATGCATCCGATCAAACAATTCAGCATTTTGGTGCAAATTCCTGGTAATCTATAGTCAAATCAGACACATGCCAACATGGAGAGGTTACATCACATACCCTCTTCCTAAAAAAACTAACAAAGGTTAAAAAAAAAATTTCAGCACAACCATGGAAAATTTTGGGATTTGGTAAGATTTATGCAGGCTACCTATTGTACCTTAAACATTTTTATTTATTGGTTTAAAGAGAAAAATTGGCATTATTCATTAAATTATTTATATCATTGTAGTATTGGATGAATGACCACCAGACTCTCTCTCTCTCTCACACACACACACACACACACACAATCTACCCCTTTATATACCTAAAATGGTGCCTGGAAGGTATTTAAGTGTTTCAACATATATTAATAAAAATAACTCTATAAATGAGTTCCAAATGATACTTATTTTTGAGTCCCACACTTTTCAGCGCTCCAGAGCTCTAACATTGGATAGTTTGGACAAAAAGAATAGGCTAGTGATTTCTAAATTAAATGCAACTCTTGAGTTCTTATATCTAACAATTAGTGGTACAGTCTTTCTCAGCTGTGTCTTGAATGGATGGTTCATGCAGTTTTAAACAGCAGAGTATGAACACAGCCCATAGTTTTTTATTAAATAATATAAATAAACACATGTACATGTAGCTAACGTGTGCATTATCACCTTGGTGAGAACATTCACTGTCAATAATTCACCTTGACAACGAGCTCTTACGGCATCAAAGCACTTTAGCTATATTCGTTCTAATGTGTCAGAGAAACACTAATCAAAGTAATACCATACCTTCTGTTCTCTTCTTTTTAAAGAACGTCAAAAGATGCGCTTAAACCGTTCTCCTGATCCTTCTGAACAAGCGCGAAAAATGACTAAACTAAGCTTTAACGCGGCGGTTTAAAATACTGAGTTCTGATTGGTCAATCGCTGTTATTTATAGTTTGTTCATTATCATACGGAGAATTTTAAAATTTCGTTTAAACAATAAGTTTTGCATAATATATAACACTGTTATTCTAAAGGGGATGTAAGGGCCCTCAAATCGAGCCCTGGGCACAACAATAATCAATTATTGGCTGTCGAGAGCAAGAAAACAAAGTTCAAGAAATACTTAGAATTCAAACTATAAAAACAAGTTTATAATATATAAAATATACATATATTTCACTGTCATATACCTGTGTGCATGCCTATTTGATGTCCAAATTTGGGTTCTAAAATGAAACCAGTAGAAAATGTATTAATCTTACATTATAACACATTTACATTGGGGCTAACTGTACATTATCCCTTACATATACACATAAAATAGATACATGTAATTGGAGTATATTGAAAATGGAACCATACCACATACACAGTCACAGCAGATTCAGATCTAGGAATGAGAGAGCAATGTTTATGACAGTGGAATATTTTGCACACCCAATTCCAGAAACTCCACAAACAGCCTCAGCGGCCTACACTAAAGACGAAAATCTTTAAAAGAGGTAGGACTGATGCCAAGATCGCAGATAAGTGATTCCTTTACAAAAGATTAAAACCCAGCCTGGAGGGGTTTGAGAGGGATGGACACAAGAGAGTTCGAAAAAAACAAAAAAACAACAACATCTCATTAGTAGGCAAGTACGCGAAGACCTCAGCCCTTAGTGCCGCGCAGCGTCTTGTCATGCTGTCAGGCAGTCTGAATGAGAAAAAAGCGAGAAGAAACAAAACACAAAGACATCCAGAGAACAATGTATGTGTTTATTTTCATGGTTGGTCTTGTCAGTAGTATGAGTGTAAAGTGCCAGCTGTGCTAGTGCTGATGCTCAGTGTGTTCTGCTCAGTGGGAGTGTTAATGCCACTATGGGCCACAGAACAGACTCAGCCCAAGGCCCACACAGACAGCCGCGCTGGAAGACATAGCACGACAGCATGCTACTGCACTATTTATGGTGGAAAGGGCAAGTAGGGGACAAAAAGAGCAAAAAGTATTAAAAAGAGTGAAAGGAAAAAGATGTGTCAAGTATTTGTGATTGAACACTGCCAAAGAAATATCTTGGTTATAATGAAACCCCATATTTTTTATAAAAAATAATCCTGTTTAAGGACCATTAAGATTAGTATGGAAGTATTTTAATGCCAAATGTTTTCGAAATAAAAAGCTTGTTGAATTGCACTAATTGAAAAAAAATATGCATTACATTAGCTGTGTTTGCATTTAGATGCATTGTATTTTTAAGGCTTGAATTTTTATGGGCTGAAATTCAACATGGTTGTATATTTAGCTGTGAATATTTCAATTAAAAACATTTCACACACATTTTCATTATTAAAAATTCAATAATTTATTTTCACCTTTCAGATTTCACTTCCAAAATATTCATTCTGTTTAAAAATACAACCTATAAAATTTAACTAGCAATTTTCAGTCCATTTTATTTCGCTTTACAAATTCGCTTCCGCAAATTCAGTGGTTCAAATTCGGCAGAAAATTCAACATTTCACATCCGGGAACTGCAGGAAAAGCAGTAGAGTACCGATGCATGATCTCTATCTGCTGTTAGTCTTCTTCGCCAGCAGGTGCCGCTAGCGGCTGTTTAAGACCAGCTCACGGCTTGTAAGTCATCATTCATTCATTCATAAAAACGGATTTACAGAAATGGAGCAAGCGTAAGTGAATGTGTGATGATTATCAGGGCCAGTATAAATGCAGAAAAGCTGATAAAGACACAAAAGCTGCATTTATGTTTAATTCAGTGTCTTTATGGTTACCTGTGTAGTCTACATAAGCAGCTTTCTCTACAGTGAACGAGATTATAACGTTATTGCCCGATGCTGGTGTACAGATCAAACGTTAAATCTGAGGTAGATATATATTTCTCTCTGTTTAGTTTCCTTAACTTTATATCCCAGCGCTGTGTTGTAATACTAGGGTTTCCCTCATCCGTCATAGGATTCCCCTGCCATCAGGACATATAAAACACTTAACACAGCTTAATGGACTCGTACAGTGATATAAAAGATCATTTGTGATGTAGGTTATACTATATAGGCTCCAAGAAAGCAGATACTGGCATAAAGTTGATTTGACGCTGAACGTTTGATATTCGCAAATTTAGGGACCGTCTCTAAAGTTACGACATTGTTATTCACGTTTCTACCTTCAATAGCGTTTAAAGAGAATGACTTGAATCACTGTTCGACCTGACACCTAGAACACTTTACAGTTGGTTTTGTGACTGTAAATCATACTCATCACATGCTATTGAGATTTAAATTATGGCATTTTTTTTTATGATCCCATACAGTAGTGAAATACATAGCAATATTTACATATTATTTGACAGTATATTTGGAAACACTTTACAATAAGGTTCATAATGTATTTACTAACGTGAACTATCCATGAGCAATAGCCAACATTTGTTACTGCATTTGGTAATCTTTGTTAACGTTAATAAAAATGTAGCAGTTCATTGTTCATGTTAGTTCACAGTGCATTAACTAATGTTAACAAATACAACTCTTGATTTTAATAATGTAAGAGTAAATGCTGGAATTAACATTAACAAAGATTAATAAGTGCTGTAGAAGTGCAGTTCGTTGTTAGTTCATATTATCTAGTTAATATAAAGTGTTACCTTTAATTTTAATAAACATCAAAAATCTAAAAGGTTTGCATTATACCTGAGACCTAGATGAACACTTTACAGTTGGTTTTGTGACTGTAAATCATTCTCTTTAAACGCTATTGAAGGTAGAAACGTGAATACCAATGTTGTAACTTTAGAGACGGTCCCTAAATTTGCGAATATCAAACGTTCAGCGTCAAATCAACTTTATGCCAGTATCTGCTTTCTTGGAGCCTATATAGTATAACCTACATCACAAATGATCTTTTATATCACTGTACGAGTCCATTAAGCTGTGTTAAGTGTTTTATATGTCCTGATGGCAGGGGAATCCTATGACGGATGAGGGAAACCCTAGTATTACAACACAGCGCTGGGATATAAAGTTAAGGAAACTAAACAGAGAGAAATATATATCTACCTCAGATTTAACGTTTGATCTGTACACCAGCATCGGGCAATAACGTTATAATCTCGTTCACTGTAGAGAAAGCTGCTTATGTAGACTACACAGGTAACCATAAAGACACTGAATTAAACATAAATGCAGCTTTTGTGTCTTTATCAGCTTTTCTGCATTTATACTGGCCCTGATAATCATCACACATTCACTTACGCTTGCTCCATTTCTGTAAATCCGTTTTTATGAATGAATGAATGATGACTTACTAGCCGTGATCTGGTCTTAAACAGCCGCTAGCGGCACCTGCTGGCGAAGAAGACTAACAGCAGATAGAGATCATGCATCGGTACTCTACTGCTTTTCCTGCAGTTCCCGGATGTGAAATGTTGAATTTTCTGCCGAATTTGAACCACTGAATTTGTGGAAGCGAATTTGTAAAGCGAAATAAAATGGACTGAAAATTGCTAGTCGAATTTTATAGGTTGTATTTTTAAACAGAATGAATATTTTGGAAGTGAAATCTGAAAGGTGAAAATAAATTATTGAATTTTTAATAATGAAAATGTGTGTGAAATATTTTTAATTGAAATATTCACAGCTAAATATACAACCATGTTGAATTTCAGCCCATAAAAATTCAAGCCTTAAAAATACAATGCATCTAAATGCAAACACAGCTAATGTAATGCATATTTTTTTTAAATTAGTGCAATTCAACAAGCTTTTTATTTCGAAAACATTTGGCATTAAATTACTTCCATAGATTAGTTCACCCAAAAACAAAAATCAAATAAAAAAAGAACGCAAAAGCACCATACAAGTATAAGAAATCAACTTGTGCACTATACATTAAAAATCTTCCAAATCATCCAATCATTATTCACTAAAAGTCTTAACATTCGCCCTTGTTCTCATGTAGTTAATCGTAAAAGTAGTGCTATTTCAATTGAGTTGATTTGATTCACAAAACCAGTCTTAATGTTTCATTAATGAATCTGACTAATCAACCAAAGTCCCTTTAAGACAAGTCATTTCACAAGTCTTTGAAACGCCTCTCGGGCAAGCAAGTGCAGCTCCTATCTCTTTGAATGGGGAAACATCAAATTCTCCTAAGCTGTTTGCCAAGCTTTCAATTAAATATTTGAAATCATTATTGAAATCTGACAACTGTCTCATAATTTTGTTTGTAAATGCTTGAATCATGACAAAAAACAGAATTTTTCAGGCTGGATCAAGCTAATGCGCAGCCCTAAGTGCGCATCTCTATAGGAAGCGCGCGTCTGACTGTTTCTATAGGAACCGGAGCTTCTAACGACCGCTGCAGTGACGCAATGACTTTACCAATCGGTGATTGGCTCTTCTATAGAAGACGGGACTTATTCCGCCATATCGCGCATTGCACTTTCTCCCATTCAAAACAATACGAGTGACTTGTGTTATTCTATAGTCTTTGGTTAAAAAAAAAACAAATTGTGTTCCTCATACAAAATACTGTTGTTTGCCTTCACAAAACGTGGAATATAGTGCAAGTCTCGTAGGAACAACTTTTATGTCTTTTTGAGGAATGAGAGCTTCAGGCCTCATTTATTGTAATTTCTTGGAAAAGTGACTAAATATTAATTATTTGATTATTAAGTATTTAAAGTCCCCCTGTAGTCAATCATTTTATCCCTTAAACCTCATCTTTGATCACCAAAATGACATATTTCTTTATGCCTTAAAATAGCTTGAACGTAACTCTATACCCTTGCTTCATTTAGTATACGCCCCATAAATATGCAAATTAGCCCCGCCTCCACTCACACGCACAAGCTCAGAGATCCACTCAGTCAACTTAACAGTAGTAAACGCTGCACAATGGGCCAAGTGGAAATACTGGTTTAATTCAGCCAAATAAATTTGAACCATGAAACTCAATCAGAAGGAGTGGAAGAGTGAATTATACAGGCTTGTCTACAAAGTCAATGTATCAGGCTGGTGATGTGTTTTACGTATCGTTCTCTACAACGTCGGACAAATAACGGTAATTAATATGAATAGCCTTTTGCTTGACTACGTTATCAAACAGCTAATAATGTTTTGCTAATGTTACACAAACCATGTTCCCTTTCAGGCAGCTGCCTTCTATTAATCAGTATCCTTAGAACATTATATGCATAATTCACCCGCTATATTGCTAAATGTACACAATTTTTTTTTATATCAACAGAAAAATATACCAGGATAATCTGGCATCTCTTGAGACACCCCTGCTTCAGAGCATAGTTAATGATATGTTAAAGCCCGCCCGCATGTTGACGTGATTGGTTACAAGGTAGTTTGTGACGTAAGAAACACCAGAGATTCCAAACCACGTCTTTGGTTCACTGCAGTTTAAGGAGAAAATACTCAGCAATGGTGTTGACTTATGAATTTACACATGGTTTGTCTTAAAGCATATTAAAACCACCACAGACATATAAACAACATTAAAAATTTATTTTCACCACAGGGGGTCTTTAATTAGATTATTAAGAATATATTTAATATAGTCATTAATATAATGTCACTAATACAAAAGTGTAGTTTAATGTAAAGTGAGTAAAATTAACAGTAATCAATTGATTTAATAATTGAATACTAAATAAAAATAATTCATTATATAAGTAATATACTGTCATTAAAAATGTCAATGTTAAAAAAAAAAAGCTTAATTTATTTAGTTTTTTTTAACATTTTGGAGTGAGATATGGCATTTCTTTGTGAGATTCATCCTTCTAATATTCTTATTCAGATGGGTTATAAGAGAATTGAATGTCCAGCCCTGCGCAAACTAGTAATGCTCTTCTCTTTTTGAATCGCACCCTCCATTCAGGTCACTGCACAATCATGGCGGACATCCCTCCGGTCAAGCCCGATTCAGACTCATGACCCATGGAACGTGTGGCAGACTCCCTACAGAGGCAAAAGCCTGGCCTTCTGCTCTCAAGCCCGGCAGCCATTTTATCATCAAAGGAGCTTTATCTTGCACAATAGCCCACTTTATCTGACAAACCGGTTGTTACACAAGCAAGAGAAACAGCAAAATGGTTTTAATTCTACAACATTCCTGCACCAGAATATTGAATGAAACCCTTGAGCAGAGGTACCAACTCCAACCGGCAGAAGCACTGAGCTCATCAATCACGACTTGGACTGGATTCTCAACCAGTCAACGGCAAAAGAGAAGCCTGCGGTAGTACAGCTTCGAGCCCCGACCGGCTCTCTCTCCCTAACGAGGACAGAAAGACTTGAGAGAGATCAATAAAATGAGCGGGCCCACAGGAGCAAGAGCCTGGCCATGCTGCGACTCAGAAATAGGCAGCCTGTCAGACAGAGCGCTGCACAAAGAGAGATAGAGAGGGCTAAATGGAGACAAAACAGATAGAGCCAGCAGAGCCAGCAAAAGAGCTTAAAACCGTGAGCGAGACGCCGAGAATGATGGGTCAGGTATCCACGGTGAGCTAGACGGTTGAGAGACGCCACGGATGGAGGGTGAGATGCAGACAGGATTGTCTAGTCGTGGCTAATGACATCCCTCGTGACAGGTGCTGGCTTTCCCTACAGGCAGATGGTTGATTTGCCAAACTCATCTCTGCGTCTTCAAAGGAATGAAGAGAGCAGATGTGACTCAATTCGGTTTGACAACTCGAGAGGGTGGGAGAAAGCCAGGCAGCAACAGTAGACACATTCTATTAACTAAAGTAGGAATATTTCCAAGAGTACATTCTTCAAACCTCTTTCCCGCTGGCCTTGGCGGTGGAGGACGACAACGCATTGAGGTTTCTCTTAGCGCGCACCAAGCATTGATTAAAAGGGTCACTGCAGCCAAGTCATATGAAAGCAGGGCACTGTTTCCATTTCTTTCTGGTGAATGTATTTGGTACTGTATTAGCGACACTTTGATACTTTTTGGGTAACAACCACTAGATGGAGCTCCGGTAGCGCAGCCGCCATTATGGGGTGAAAATACTAACTGGACCATAGAATCTTTCACATCTTACGTACCCAAAATCGGCGAATTTCACTGCCAAATCAGAAGCGCAATAGAACAGTTTTTTTAAATTAAGTCACCAGTAAATTGTATGGCTCCTACAGTAAATGTTGTATTCTCTTATATATGTTTTATTTTACCAGTTGTGGAATCCAACCATTTAACCATCTGAGGTAACGTAGTTAGCCTACTTTATTGAGTATTTCCATTTTATGCAACTTTACACATTTATTAATAGTAAATTAATAAATATAAAATCAAGTTTGCAGCGAACAATATATTTCACACCTAGTGGAGTGATAGTAATAATAGTATCTAGGTCTGAATTGATATATATATATATATATATATATAGTACATTTTAATGACGTTTTAATCACGCTACAAACATAATGATCTTATAATACATGATGCATTGCTGTGTCCGTTATCGCATAATTCCTTTTGGACACTTTTGCTTCAACGGACATTAGACAACACTGCAAAATCAAGCTGATACTTTTTATAATTTATCCAATATTCCCAATTTTTCTGATGCATGTCCTTAATATAATTTCATATGCTGGTATTAATTCAGTGTTTATAATGCTAATACTTGAACTTCAAAGAATTTTAACGCAAACTGACTGGGTTTCTAGAGAGCAAAGGTTTTGTGAAAAAAGTTGAAGACTTAAACACAAAGTCTGTAACAAACTGTTAAAATGATTTGATGATCACTAGTAATAGTATTTTATTCTGTGTTGTCATCATTCAGGTTGGATTTCAGCTTTAATCTACGTTTTGTTTTAACAAAGCAGCTGATATTGCCATAGAAACTAGTGGACTGTCGACTCGCTTTCACCACAAAATGGCGAAACGCAGGGCGGCTGCAGGGCGCCGGTGTTGCAATGGAACGTTCTATTAAGTGTCGCTTCTTGTTAGTGTATTTTCTTTGGTAGTAGTAGGTACACACCAACCCACCACATCCCACCCCACCACACCCCACCCC
>RJVU01057109.1:7197601-7214072 GCA_003731715.1 Anabarilius grahami
GGGATAATGCCTGATCAAAAGTTATTGTGATGTCTTGACAAATTTTAACCTATTTCACTATTTTATGATGTAAATAAAAATGATTGAAATAAAAATGAATGCCTATGTATTGCATAACATAAACTGGAAACATCCAAAAAGTAATTCAATATTAATTTTACACAATAATATCAATGTAGTATAGTATATAATATAACTATTATACATTTTTAATAAACAAATTGTCATGTTAAGTACACATAAACATCATTAATTTGAAACACGTTTTTGGGAACTATATTGAAAGGAAAAAACATACCTAATATAATATAAGCTAGGCTAATCAGGTAGATGTATGCTATGCTAGTACATAAGCTAAACGGAAAAAAAAACAAAATCCTTGATTTCACAATCTATAGCTTTAGTTATATATATGAACCATTTAATTTAAAAGACATTAATGGTCATTATAACGCATTTTAAACAATCTAAATAATAACGTGATTTTGCAGGAATTATAATCAGGCACTAAAAATACTACCCATTAAAAGGCAGTTGAATCAATGGGATGACTCGTGGTCCTAAAGGAGACCCGATACTTGGGGGGACCACAAACGTAGCACTTTATGGCTACTTTTTGAATACTGTGAATTTACAATTCGTTTGACAATCTGTTTTTTGCCTATTATATACAGTAGGAAGTAGGCATATTTAGACACAGAGCCTGTACTATATTCTGTGTTCTATTCTCAATTATGTAAATTGTGCTTTTTTGTTATATTGAGTACAAATTTACCCACTTGGCTAACTTACATTTAGCCAACTACTTTTTTTTTAAAACAGTGACTTTGCTTGTGTTATCCATCAGATAAAATATGTCAGATCCCTTATGCCGCCCATACGCTGCACAACCTTGAAAGTTGTCAATTTACAGTTCTTTTCACACTACACAACTGTCTGTTCATTGTCAGTTCCAGTCAAAACACATTTTACACTATACCTGGATTGCATACAGGTCTTGATATGTAACCAGCTAAATATCTCTCAGGCAGCGCAAACAGATCAGTGCTTCTCTCAGATCACGTTTTTGTTCATTCAAACATAGCAAGCTTCACTCACGTGAACAAGCACAGATTTGCCTCTGATTTTAGGCTTTTGTCAGTGATGTCCATTAACTTGAAAATACGTGCTAAATCGTGTACCGTGGGGGGGCGGCATTAGAAAAGGCAGATCTCGTCTCACAATTCACATGAAGTCGCAAGTTACAAACCAAAGTTTAATACTTTGCTGTAATACTTTTTGGTTCGAAGCCCATATCCTAAATATGATCAATATGCCTGCCTTGAAAAGCACCATTAACAAGCACATCATAGATGATTACAGAATAAAATTAATCTCAGTAAACCTACTGTTTAAATGCAAATGACTCAAATTAGCAGCTCTCTTATCAGTTTTGAACTCAAAAGCCCCCAGACATAAACCATTTAACCACTAGCTCTGCTCATCTAGATTAACAGGAATGATAAATTCTGTATTCAAAAGCTTATTTCATTATTATGATACTCCTTAGCAAGAGGGAAAATAAGACTCAAACTGCAAAGTCGGTAGTCTCCCAGGTGAGAAATTAGGTATAATGTGGTATAAGGTGTAGTGAATAACTGATATTTTGACAATTAAAGGGAGTTCACCAGAGGCCCTGGAGGAATGTCCTCGCCAGAAAAATGTCTAAGTCAAAAATGACATATTGGGCCAAACATCCATGCTCCCTGACCTCCCCCTCTAGTCCCAGGCACAGTTAGATCCGTTTTCCCCTCCTCTGGAGCTCAGCCTCGGGTATTGACTGGCAGAAAATGGGCCATCAGGGTGTTGATAAGTGGGTGAAAAAGTGGACTTTGAAACACGGACTACATCCAGGAAGGCAGACCGAGGGAATGGCACACCTCAGCCCAGAGAGTGTGTTTGTTCCAAACCTGTATAAATTTCTTTCTTCTGCTGAACACAAAATAATATTTTGAAGAATATGGGTAACCAAACAGTTGATTGGCCTCACTGACTTAGTAAGGGGGAAAAAAATACTATAGAAGTCAATGAGGCCCACCAACTGTTTGGTTATACCAACATTCTTCAAAATGTCTTCTTATGTGTTCAGCAGAAGAAAGAAACTCATACTGGTTTGGAACAACTTGAGGATAGTAAATGATGACAGAATCTAAATTTCTTGGTCAACGATACCTTTAAGTGATTAATCAGCTGATATTTAAGATCACTGGCATCAACCATAACATAAAACTTAAATGTAGTGAATGTATGTTCATTTGCAGACAAACTGTGCAATGAATAATGTACATTTGTTCAAAAATCTTCACTCCCATTGGCAGATACTGTATCATGAGGCTGCTTATTTGCATAAAGTCAACCTTAATGTTGCATTAATGCATTTGCCAGACACTTATCCAAATCGACTTAAATTGCATTCAAGATATACATATTGTTTTGATCAGTTCATGCATTCCCTGAAAGACAAACCCATGACCTTGGTGTTGCTGGCACCATGCTTTATATTTGAGCTAGCTACAGGTTTGCAACATCCACACTATCGCACGTTGCCTCAAATAGCCAACTTTTATTGGAAAGTATCTAATTGCAATGCAGTTTCATTCAATACAAATTGCTGTCAATGTGACACCATTATGCATCACTGTACAATTAAAAATGCATCTAAATTGCTTCTATTCACCTTATCCCTTTCTATTAGACTCCCTTTACATTTTTTTATGGGTATGCGAAAAAATATCCATCATACCTCCAATTTACTCTAATAATATTTTCAATTCATACTCAACTACCAAAATGGCAATTGCACTAGAATCCGACCCTCATTCTCAGTAAAAAAGCTCTGATCTATGGAGAGGTGACTGAGTCACCACTGCGTCTGCCGGCTGGGTTTGCTGCAGGGAGGCTGATACTGAGGTAACAGGATGGGTAATTAGGTTGGAAGTCTGAGTCTCACAGAAAGACCCCCTTGCCCTTCCCCTGCTAGACTTTCTTCAATCCTACTAAAATTAGAGCTGAGCCAAAGGCAAGACACAACAACCGCAGAGGGTCAAACATGAGACCAGAGAGAGGAAGAGGAAGAAAACTGCAGGTTGGCAGAAGAGAATGAGCAGGCGATGTGAATTACTAAGACCTGTATAGAGTGAGAGAGAGGAAGGCAAAGACAGCCTGCGGTGGTCAAGCGTTGTGACTAAAGCACAAGGGACGTGTGAGAAGCCTACGGCTCGGTAAAGCGCACACTTCCCCACCCCCACACCTCCTTTCAAGGCAACTATTTAACATAAAAATTGATTTATATCAAGGCCTAAATTGCTTCCGAGGGATTCGCTCCCGTGGAAGCGCAGACAGGGGTCTGGAGTCAAGTGCGTGAGCTAATGAGGCCCAGGGTTTCCATGTGAACAGGCAAGAAGAGAAGCAGCATCCATGGACATGTCAGCGCAGACCGCAGCGGTGACCTGTGACAGACCGTTGGGTTTAAACTACATTCCCAACAAGGAGCGATCTTTAAAAGGTGATTCTGGGGTTAGCTTGAGGAGGCGGATTTGCTTGGAAACGCTAACGATAAAAAGCATAAACTACATCAACTGCAACAACTTTCCACATGAAAACGCTCCTGAGGCTTTTCTGCCATTTCAGTCTCACTTCGAGCGAACATATTGGCAGCAGACCAGTGAAGAGGAAGGATGAGAGCAGGCGGATTTGTACCATCGGCGTGGGTTGTAGGTCAACATGAGAACAGTTTCCTTTTTAGTCATTTAACTTTGCCAGACTAGGCACTGAAAACGCAAGGATGGAAGCAATTACTCATCTATAAATACATAGAAGACTAAATGCAAAGGTTCTTCTGCAACACCGTGTTTATCCCTAGGAAGACATAATACTTCCTCTAAAACTTAATGCTTGTTGAGCACAGCCAAAGGGCAGACAGGCGCCCACTTCCCTTCAAGCTGCGTGGCACCCTGAACATCTCATTGATTCTCATGTGTTGCACCAGATACCTGAGCACACTCGCATTAAACACACATTCCATTAAAACACCACAATCACTCAACAGAGCCTACTTACATCAAGGTTTGGTCCAAACATAGTTTTCTAAGTGCCCGGCCCATGAAAGCACATCCTCGTTGTGCATTAAAAGTATTCAAGACTAAATGGGAGTCTTTAATTATTCATAAGGGCCGCACGATGCAGATGTCTTATTTATTCTCACTGGTTTCAGAACATGCTCAGCACAGCAACCAGCAGTACAAGTAGTCATTACGCAGATTGTCTGATTGTTGCTTGCACTTTTAATGGAAGTCTATAAGGATTCCATACAACAGCTGCTCCGCAGACATCCTTTACAAAAGCCAAAAAAAAATTTTTTCTGTGGTAATCAACATGCAACTGATGCTGTCCATAGAACTTAACCATATTAAAAGCATAACTGTATTTAACCGTTCCTTTAACCAGAGAAATCTTCAATCCCATTCCTGGAAACACAGGCTGTATCCCAAATCACCCCATATGCCCTTATATAGTCAGGGTTCCCGCTCTTTTCCAGTGATTATTTTCCAGGACATTTTCAATTTCACTACAGCAGGAATAAAAGACAAGGATCACACCCTAAAGTAACATATTCCTCTTTCCACAAGTCTTTAAAAGAAGTAGTTTATGACCAGGACAACTAAAAAAATTTCAAGACCATAGCAAAAAATATTGGAACTACTTAAATATTTTGTTTAACTATTTGAAAATAAACATATTAAAGTCAATGAAATATTAATGCTAATAGTTACAAGTACATTAAAACATTAGCATGTAGCCTTCAAATATTTAAAGGGTTAGTTCACCCAAAAATGAAAATTCTGTCATTTATTACTCACCCTCATGTCGATCCACACCCGTAAGACCTTTGTCTTCAGAACACAAATTTTTTTTAAAAAATCCGATGGCTCAGTGAGGCCTGCATTGCCAGCAAGACAATTAACACTTTCAGATGCCCAGAAAACTACTAAAGACATATTTAAAACAGTTCATGTGACTACAGTGGTTCAACCTTAAAGTTATGAAGCGACAAGAATACTTTTTGTGCACCATAAAAACTAAATAACGACTTTATTCAACAATATCTAGTGATGGGCAATTTCAAAACACTGCTTCATGAAGCTTTACCAATCTTTTGTTTCAAATCAGTGGTTCGGAGCGTATATTAAACTGCCAAAGTCACGCCCCCCAGTGGTGAACCATTGAAATTTCAAAACACTTATGACATAAAGCCTTGTTTACTGAAAACACATGACTGACAGTTTGATACGTGCTCCAAACCACTGATTCGAAACAAAAGATTGGTAAAGCTTCGAAGCTTCATGAAGCAGTGTTTTCACTAGATATTGTAGAATAAAGTCTTTATTTAGTTTTTTTGGCACACAAAAAGTATTCTCGTCGCTTCATAACATTAAGGTTAAACCGCTGTAGTCACATGAACTGTTTTAAAAAAGCCACCTATCAGCGGGTATACCAGTTCTTTTGTAGCTTTCTGGGCATTGACAGTGTTAATTGTCTTGCTGGCAATGCAGGCCTCTCTGAGCCATCAGATTTGGTCAAAAATATCTTAATTTGTGTTCCGAAGATGAACGAAGGTCTTACAGGTGTGGAACGACATGAGGGTGAGTAATTAATGACAGAATTTTCATATTTTGAAAATGTAATACATATAGGCATGTTGCCTTTAAAGTACTTAATACTAAGTAAATGTTGCCTTGAACAGGTCAAGTGAAAAGTTAGTAATAAAAATTAAAAAAAGCTAATAATATCTAATAGAAGTAGTAGCAGGTCTGTTAGTCTGCATTTACACTTAGTGCACAGATCTATTTTGACAGACTTTTTTTGCCCTGTCTGTTGCTATGGTTATCAATGTCAATCAACATAATTTTGGATTCAAACCCACATTTAAATATGGTTGTCACTCCCAAAATTTGCAGTGTGCATTTAGAAACGTTAAAAATAAAAAATTCAAACTGTGACTGGGTTATATACAGACAGCAAACAAAGAGAGCTCCCTTAGTAATCACTGAACTTGTCAGTCACTTCCGTTCAGCGCCTGTTTAGAGTTCTGCACTTTTGTGAAAACTCCTGTTATAATCAATGAAGCTGGCTACACTGCACAATTAATCTCTTATTTACATTGTGTTTACACTTTGTTTGTTATAATGAAAGGACTCAAGGGTGTGCAGAACTCAATGGGCCAATGAGAAGGGAAAAAAAAACAAATTTTTAGTGCTATTGGGTGGATTCTGTACAACTTAAACACCTCGATTGGCCATTGCATTCAGGTGTTCAACAATATCTATAATGCTCAATGCTGCAAAAACACATTTTAAAACAGAAACATTTGACACTCTTCACATAGTGCTCACACAAATATGAAGAGGAACATCTGAAAGCAGCCACCTATCAGCGGGTATACCAGATTGACCCGGTACTCTACACTACCAGTACTGCAGAAAATCTGGTATCAATAGTTTTTAAAACTTCAGTATCGGTAGTACTGGTTCATTTTTTCCAACAATCAGAACTCAAAACAGGCTGTCACTGCTGTAGGTTGAGGTGCTGACCCATCTTATACCATACCAAAATTTAGTTACTGAATTAGTGTTAACAAGGTTAGGCAGCCGTTTACCAGTTGACATTTGCTGCAAACATTTGAGCAGTTAATAAACTAACTGCTGTAAGGAACTACACAAGACGAAACAATTCAAAATATTTCTCTCATGTCAAAACTCAGCATCCCTAAACATAACATAGCAAAAACACACGATTACAATAATTTTCCAGGACATTTTTCATTTTCTCTCCTTTTCCAAGACTGGAAATTAGTCATCAACTTTCCAGGTTTTCCAGTACACTTGTGAAGCCTGATATGGCTGTCTCCTCAAACAGTGCACTTTGTAGTTATGTCTGAAACGATGTCCACATTATCGAGTGCACTCATTCAATCCCATAATGCACTTTAATAACGACATGTACAACTGATTAACACTCACTTAATTGCCACTATAGGATAGGCCTTCAACCCTGCTCCAGCAAAGTTTATTTCCAACATGCTTCAACACACTTGTGACCTTGATTATCTGGTTCATGTGTGTTTGTTTAGAGTTGAAGCTCAATTCTGTTTGTCAGTGGGTCTCCAAGGGCAATGTTGAAGACCTCAAAGCACTAGGTTTCAGGGTTCAAGACAACAAAAAGCCACTGAAACCCAAAAATAAACATTTAAAAGCTAAATGACTTGACAAATTACATAATTCTTTGATACAGATAGTGCATTGCTTTGCTTCTTCATCGTTTGAGCTAGTGCTCTGCACATTTTTATTAATCAACGATTTAATATCACCAAAAGTTGCACAATGCAGGAAACTACATATGGACAAAAACCTTTCCCTATTATCACCAAAGGCAACTAAACTTTAAATTACTGTTGATCACTCTAGCATTTGAGTCCATTTATTCAGTCTGAAACCTTGAGAACAAGCCTTCAAGAGATATGAAGAAATAAGCTTTGAAAAGAGAAACAGGAGCCAGGTATAGAATTCAATTTCTTTTTATTTTTGACATTACAAAATAGGTAAAAACATATGCCAAGTTATTAGGTATTCTCTTTGTAGTCATACGTACTAATTTGCAGGCTCTGTACAAGTGATCTTGGATGCACCAACTTCCAAACAAGTTTGAATAACTTTCGAAGGTGAAGAAAAATTCTGTCTGCTCCCCTAAGTCACCAAGAGGTTTCTCCAGCCCCAAAGGCTTTAGTTCGCTTCTACTGAGATAAGGGCAACAGCTATGCTGAAAGGCGAGCACTTCAATAAGCTCAAATCCAGTTTAGCTGCATTGAAATACAGGCTCATCAATCTCCTTAAGAAAACAAAAGAACACAGACTCCTGGCACTTGTATTTCAACACTAATCCCAAGCAATTCCCATGGTTTCCCGACATTGTTTTAGGTGTGTCTGCTTATGTGGATGTTGGAAAACATGCAATGGAATGTTACTTCAGCGACAGCCAAGGTGGAGGTATCCAACTCTTTGTCCTGGAGGGCTACGGATTACTCAAGCCAGATTCCACATGGATGGATTCAATTCATTTTCATCACAGCACACAGAGAGAGACCTTTAGGAGGCTAAGTTATTACCAGTATTTCACGCTGAAAAAGGTGGCCAGCAGCCAAAGTTCTCCAGGACATGAGCCAGAAACCATCACAACTCCTCCCCGTGCACTCAAAACCCTGACTCCCTTGAGAGTGTATACTGGTTAGGTGTGAAACTAGCAAAATAGCCATGCAGGAAGACAGACAGACATTGGTGTGAGTATTTCATTTGCATTCATAAAGCCATGCTTCCTGTTTTCAGCATGCACAATGTGTTAGAAGAGAGCTGCCAAACCACAATCCCCCGGTTTCAGACCACCACACATGCCTTGCACATTACCCCAGAGGCATTTCCCCAGCAGCTGTAGACCACGTATGTCCGACTCAACAGATATGACTGTGTAAACAAAGACCCATTTAGTGCCACAGTGGGCTTAAACATTTCCTCCTCCTTGAGACTTTGTTTTCTTTACCTCCTAGCATCTGTCCGGAAAATAAATATTTCCATTATCTGCTTGTGTGATTTCTCATTAACGTGAAGCCCGCATACACAACGGTCAACCTTCTACCCATTGTTCGACAGCACTTGAGCAGTGGCTGATGCTTATTAAAATCTGTGCTGAGGACAGATTTGTCTCTAATGCAATAAGGCATTTGTCCTGTTAGCCAGTCGGCAACCAGTGGTGGCTCCGCGGGGGACGGACACACTGTCATCGGCGGTAATTGGTCAGAATGACGGGCTCAAATCGTACGTGTGCTGAGCGGGAGGAAAAAAAAAGAAAAAAAAAAAGGGCAAAAGACGGAAGCTACGGCGATACACACTGAAAGCAAAACATATACATGCACAAAAGCCATGCAGTGCCAAATTCAGACTCTGCACAGCAAGGATTAGAAAAAACTGAATTTATGGAAAGCTCTCTATAGGGCTTTTCACACTGCGCTTAACCCTGGGTTATCATCGTTCTAAACACAGCTTTTAACCCCGGGTAAAGGAGTGTTTCACACTAAAGCCCTATTCGGACGGGATTAGTTTTACATGGAGAGGTGGGGTAAAGTAATTATTACCAGAGCTTCTCAGTGATTTTAGTCCCGTCCAAATGTGCCATCTCAGTAATCATTACGGACAATGTCTTTTAAGATTACAGCGACTTTTACCTTCTGTAAAAAGGTCCAGAAAAATTACCTCAGGCAATACTAATCCCGTTCGAATAGACCCGCTGTAAATATATACGTAATTGTAAATGTACGGTCTGTCATTTCCTGTTTAAAAGTAGTTTTCCGCGCATTTTTCAAGCATGGAAGCACTTGAAGAAACATTGTTTTGTAGGTGGTGGGACAAGTCTGTGGCAAACCTCAAGTATTTTCCACATACCATTCAGAGCAAAAAGAAGATCGAAAGCAATTAATTTTAGCTTTAGCTAAGTGCCTATTACCATCATAATCCAATCAGAATTTAATAAATCGTTTGACCGGACCTAACTTATATATAGTTTATATATATTTAGATTATATGTGTTTGCGCACATGGTATCAGGAAGCAACGTATACCCACATGACGACAGGGAGGTGATGGCGGTGCGTAAATCGAGTTACCCCTCCCACTTCTGCTAGTTTTACCGAGATGTATTATCCCATGCGAATTGGCCATTAATATTACAGACGTCCTGAGGTAAAATTACATGACACGGGGAGGTGGAGTAAAACTAATCCCGTCCGAATAGGGCTTAAATTTAGATGCGGGGTTAGCAAAATGGCGAAGGAAAATGCAACGGAAAATGTGACAATTGGACTGAAGAGACCGTAGTTCGAAAAGTTCACTCTTGATATTACAGTCAGCGATGTATAATATGAGGACATGCAATGCTAGAGCCTTTATGTAAACAGGTCACGTGCTGCGTTTCTCCAGCCAGAGACATGAAAAACGCAAATATGCAGATAAGGACTTTATCCCGGGGTTTAGGAATGTGCAGTGTAAAAGGATAGCTTATGAATTCCCAGGATTTAATGTTAAGCCCGGGTATGGTATGACCAGTGTGAAACATGAATAACGATAACCCAAGATTTAATTTACCAGGGGTTTAGAGTGACCCAGGGTTAACCAATTCAACTGTAAAAAGCCCTTATTAGGGCAAGAAAGACCATTCTCCAGAAAGTGACAATGTTAGCATGATTTAGATCAACAGTTGCGAACAGATGGAAAATTAAATTGTGATTCACACAAACTGCAAGGCGGTTCTGGCAGCTTAAACCCATTCAAACATATCTACTCAAGAGCAAGACAAAAATTACCATGGCAATTAAAGGACAAAGTCTGTGCTAAGAGATAGGGGCTGGACAGCTCTAAATTAGCATGTACGTTCCTCCGAGCGAGGAACTGGGGAAGACATGCTTGTCTTGCAGAATAAAGCACTGGAGTATTGTGTGAGGTAGACATCTAGAGAGCCCGGACAGAATTTTGAGCTTGTTAAAATGATTTCTTGGCCAACATGAGCAGAAGAGGTCAATTTAAAGATGAACATTTAAAGTTAAGTGTGCTTAGAAAGCACTTGAGGTGAACAGTAAAGAGAAACTTTGCAGTACAGAGAAATGACTTTGCATAACCACTGGAGAGTAGATATACACAGCACCAGAACTCTTCCACTTTAACCCATTAAGAGGTTGCTGGTTTAAACTTTAGCTGACAGGACCATCGATTTCTGCCATTCCAACCCGTTCAGAAGTTGTCCAGTCAGACTGTCCATGGTTCCATAAAGACTGCTGGTGTTCAAAGGTAAGATTGCTCTTATACTGCAAACAAACACTTGCCTTTGCCTGTAGGAGAATTACAAGTCAATCAGCATAGCAAGCAAAAGGGAGGAGCGCACACACAACTCTGAGACAAACATCTGAATCATCTTGCATGATGAGTTAATCCATCATATTAGGCCACTGAAGCTACCAGTAATTACTGAGCTGAGTATATATTGGAAACCGGAAGCAAGCCCATTAGGGCAGTGCAACTTTGTACCATTTAGAGCTTCTTGCAGAACATGCAGATTTGGAAAGCTTTGACTCATCAGAACTGAAATGGACTAAAACTACAGAGAACAACAATTAAAAGTAGCGTAACTCCATTTTAATGGATGAGCACCAATGCATATTTGCAGTTTCGGTGGAAAGGATAACTGACCTGAGGAGAGGTCTGACATTCTTGTTTCAACTTTCCATTTCCAGGAATTTCCAGGCATCACAACCTGAGGGAAGAGAGAACACTATGAGCGAACAACCAAACGTTGCTATGATTAACTATATTGTATTGAAGCTCATGCAGTCTGCCAAGATTGAGTCATGCAACTCAAGCTTTCCCAGGTAACATTTTCATGTAGGACATTGAGTTTTTCAATACGTTAAACAATTAAATCGCAAAAGAAAAAGAAAAAAAACCAAAAAAAAACAGGAGCAGCATTACAAACATAGATGGATCTAGATTTGATACTGAGCACTTTTAGCATGAGTTGCATTACAATTCTGCTCTAGAATGTTAGTACACAAATATTATAATAAGCAAAATCTATTACTGCGTATTTGTATATTTTTTTCCACTTTACTTTTATATTTTTAAACGACTGAATATTTTAAATCATTGCACGCCGTCACCAAATAGTTTTAAGTAAATAAATGTAACACTACTCACAAATTTAGGGTTAAGGTTACCTTTACAATGCTGCACTTAAAAGTTTAACAGTCCTCTCCTGCCCTCTTTACTAAAAGCAGCCAACGTGTCTTTGCATCAGACTTGACAAATATGGCCCCTGCAAGCTTAACTTTTAAATTCAAATTATTTCAGGCTGTAATACATTTCCCATTCTGAGATCAAAAATAAAATGTCATTCAAGAAAAGTTTAATACATACCCAAGCATCGAATGCTTTAGTTCTCTCTATAGACATTAGGAAGCTATCCAGGTTATTTTAAAGAGCACAGGTCTTACCTCTAGGGTCCTTTTTAAGTATAAAAAGAGAGAGAAACATTAAAGGTGTGCTTTTAATCGTCAAATCAAACACTTTAAACAGACTCCTTTAGTGTAGTTTATGTCTTCAGACTACATGCATTGTTTTAAATTTAAAATCTGTTTTTGAAGAGGAAGAATGGTTGGAACCGAAGATTATGGGTTATTTAAAAGGCCATTTCAGATTTTATGAAGACAAAGAAAAATAAACCAGGTTAAAGTTTCATAAAAAACAATCTATGCTTTATTGACAACTGCTGCAAAACATGTTTTGGACAGATTTAGTTACCTATTTAGGCAAGCTTACACATGTCATTCTGCATTTTATGGAGAGGATACAAATACTAAATGGCAGTAAAGTACAGTTTGGATGTAGGTTGTTTTTTTCCTTTTTCCTTTTTTAAATTATGTACAATAGTCGGTTTTAGCTGCAGTATCCCTTTACATAAGAAAGAGATGACCCTTGTGGAGATTGTTGTCCAAATCCTTTTTTAAAGCAGTTTGTGCATGCAGTTTATATAGCATGGCGGCATCCATGATAATCTGACTTTTGATTTTTTTTTTTTTTTTTATTATTTTTCCTTTTAAACATAAGTAGCCAAACATGGGTTATTCTACAGAACAGTTTAAGGGTAACATCTTATTTGAACAAATTAAGGATTTGAGGACATTCCATCTCAACAGTGTCTAATTGGGCTATATTTCAAAACTCTAAAAGATACAAGGGAAAATATTGAGGCCTAAATCTACATTTACAGCTTTTAAGACTATTTAAATCAAATGAGGAATAATCAATGGCTGTTGGAAATACCATTAAAGACATTTTGACTTTCAGTAATTTATATTCTTATTACAAAACAGACATTAAGTTTAGGGTCTATTTGATATGCTAGTATTAAACAGAATTTTGAAATGTAGCCTACATGGGAATCTGCAACTGCACCTCAGCAGAACTTTTAAGGTAACACAAATTAAAGTGGCGTCCTGAGACACAAAGAGTGGCTATACAGTTGTTAGGGTTTACCTTTCAACTAAATACTTTTTCCAATCATTGGACAAACTTTTACCATCGACAAATGCAAAAAAAGCAAGGGTAGGTATGAGCAGAGGAAGAGATATTTGCAAAAACAAAAAAAACAGCCAAGTTTAAACTCTAATCCCTTCTAAAAAGTTATATAGATTCTTGAGGCATTCAAATGCCACTCTGTCAAGTTTCTTTAAAAAAAGTCCGGAGTACAAAACACAAAACGAGAAAGAAAAAAAACGAGAAAAAAAAAAACAAAAACGGACAATTACTTTTGTCGGGTAGCTTAAAGTGTGAGCTGCCATGGGAGACAGTTGTCATGGCGACGCGTTGGGTGACGTTCCGCTAGTCAGACTTAGTATCGTCCATAGGGGTGTTCCCTGAACCCAGGCTTAGTCTGTCTCTGAATGGGAGCTTTTCCACCAGCAGCTGCGCGCTGTGTTCCGTTCCAGTCATCTTGAGCTACGGGAGCAAACAGTGCAAGTAGGTAAGATAAAGCTAGCACACAATAGCTCACCAAGATGTTTAAATAACTGACCTTTCACTAAGCCCCACCTTAAAAACATTACTGACCAAAAAAAAGTGTTTTTAGATAGTTTTAAACTCAAATTTACAGAAATTATCCAAAAATAAATGTACCTGTTCTGCTACACTATCATTACCAGTTGTAATAGATATAACATGATATAACTCACCCTTTAAATAACTACAATACATTTTTGAAACCATTAGCATAAGCAAATGAGGGGTTACGCTGACCCTACACCGTCAGATCAGAAAAACACTTTCACACAAAATTACTTAAATTCAAAGGCAAAAATCTTACCGTAGTTTTCATACCCCTCCTGTGTCTCTCCGTGTCCATAGTCATAGTATTCTGGTTCTCTGGAAAAAGGACAAACACTGTTCAAACTAACTGTTACACAAGAGAAACTGGCCTGAATTTCCTAAAGTAACATATTAAGACAAGCACATTGTGCTTTTAAGACACTGGGATGTTTCCAAAAAGCCTCCATAAAGCACAATAATTATAAGCTAAGTTGATCTTTTTGTGGAAACTTGGACTTTTTAAGTCCCAAACCAACAGTAATAATATTATATGTACAATCAACTTACGCTTGTGGCTGACTGTAGTAGCTCTCATAGGATTCATAGCCTGGCTCTGTGTAGCTCTCGTCATAAGACTGAGGAAATAAAATAAATTTTAAAAAATACAATCAATTCACAGCAACATAAACTTTGAAGACACTAGTGCACTCAACATCTTCAAAGCAAATTCAGGATAAATAATAAAGACACATACATAGTCTTCGTATGACTCTTGGGCCGGAGGGTGCGGGGGTGGTGGAGGGGGCATCCGCTGAGACGCAGAGGCGGGTGGACGGGCACGGTTGGAAGCTGCTCCTCTGGGCGGCTGGGCTGATGGTCCACCTCTACCTGCAGGAGCTCCCCTTGCAGCTCCACCTCGAGGGGGTCCGCCACGGCCACCTCCACGTGGGGGCATACCACGACCCCTGCAAAGGTAAAAAGCGTTAATCTTCTACTCACTCCATTAAAAATCAGGCTCAGCAGCTAAAACTAACAGTCATAATAAACATTAAATGGGTGTAGGTTACCTGGGTG
Organism: Anabarilius grahami; assembly: GCA_003731715.1. Taxonomy (NCBI): domain Eukaryota; kingdom Metazoa; phylum Chordata; class Actinopteri; order Cypriniformes; family Xenocyprididae; genus Anabarilius; species Anabarilius grahami. The sequence goes on from RJVU01057109.1 coordinate 7,212,391, forward strand.
CCCCAGGAGGAGGAAGACCTCCACGGCCTCTAATGGGTGGCCCTCCTCGGCCTCTGGCCCCATGTTCCTGACCACCATTTAGATACTTCATCTCCATGAACTGCTCCTGGCAAATGTCATCCATCATGTCCTATGAGACAGGCACACAGCTCACTAACATACCACTACACACTTTTCACAAGAACATCTCAGTCTCATGGAACATAAGAAATCCAAATAGTGGTTTTCAACTCTTAACAATGAAGAGCCAGCATGAGGCCCTGATAAACCCAGACTTGCATAGCTCACATGAGGCCATTAGAACAGGGCACAGAAGTTAAAGTAGTTCCAAAAGGTTTACCAAAACCTTTCAGTCACTCAGTCCAGCTACAGGAATGAGCTAGAAAACAACCGATTTATCAGATTAAATATTAATCTGCCGCCACGGGCAAAGCGAGTTACAATCCAACAACGCAAGCGGTTTGGACTTAAACAATGGCCCATTTGGAATTCATAAATCACAGCACTATAAACAGAGAAAGCTTAGACAAAACAATATTAGCACTTCACTGCAAAACATGATCTCTGGGTAGTCTCTTGAATCCAGAGTACTTACAGGGAACAAGAACTTTTTGATCTCCTCCATGGCATGAGCCATGCGAACATATGCCTCAGGAACAGGAGCAAACACCTCGATGAACACATGAAGTTCCATTGACAAGTGTGCATACTTCGGCTCTCCACTTTTCCTCAAGCCATCCTCCTGAAGAACACAAATAAGTTCAGCAGATCCAATTTACACTTATTTGCCATTTAACCTTCATTCACACACAGCATGATAACCAAAACGTGATGCATCAAATAGCCTGGAACCATCCTTTTATTTCTCAACTTTAGAGCTACCTTAGAAATACAGCACAAAGTGAGGTGCCCTGGTAAAAGCTGTTCTGGCAGCGATCATTCATACTTTTAAAAATAACCTCAATAGCACTTTACCTTGGTTTTGTCCCTCATGGATCCTTTCCCCAACACAGAGATCTTGGCGCCCGTCTCTTCCTGCAGTCTCTTGATGGTGTTCCCCTGTGGTCCAAGGATCTTCCCAACAAAGTTAAACTACACAAAGCAACAGAAAATTAAATATTAAACCCACAGCATTTGAAGAAATCTACAGCTCTTCACTTAGCCTGACTGAACTTGTTTTCAAGGACTGAAAACTCGATAGTTTTGATCTTGCTGAACAGGACAAGATTAAATGGAATGCAAACAGATCAAAGGTTGGAGTAGTGCTCTCCTCGACACCAAAGCGAGGGGTAGCATTAGGCGGTCTGAGAACACTGAGGACACAACTAAAATGGGAGGGAAACACTCAGGATACAGCAGAAAACATCCGTTTTGTGCACAAACTAACAAGTGCCATTCAACAAAACAAAAAGGAAAAAAAGTTCAATACTTAAATTCATGGTAATAGCAGTAAGATTGACAGGTGTGAGTCAAAAGCAAAGATCTAACAGACAAAGTGTCCACTAAATGTCAATTCTGAAGATATACATCCACAGGACAATCAAATCTCAGCAAAAAACAAATAAGCCGTTCTAAAAAGAAACCGCCTTTTCGATTGGAATTGAGCAGCATAATCAGTCAAGCATAATTCACATAATCTGATATCCACATAATACTTAAGAGGGAAAAAAAAGGAGAAGACT
>RJVU01057109.1:7214111-7241892 GCA_003731715.1 Anabarilius grahami
AATTCAGCTAGTCTCAACTGATCTGGCAAGCAAACATTAAACATGGAAGGTCAAAGAAAAACACTGCCATGCTCTCTAAAACAGCACAGGACTCAATCACTCAACCAAACGGTCTGATCACCTCTTGCAGGTAAGCTATCATGGGACGTGCACAAAGAAACATGCATTTCGAAAATATCTTATTCCTCTACATGACAAATTACAGGTCTGTCACAGGTTTTGGCAATCAAAGGTTTGCAAATTTGTCAAAATGCATTCCTGGGGATTGCAGATGTACCATTTCACTCTCTAATAGAGCTTTTCAAAACTAATTAAAATCTTGTTCTGAATAAACAAGTTCTACTTTACTCTGTCTGTATATTTATACAAATTGCTTCGAATACCTCAAGAATCCTCAGGTGACCTCTGCTTGCGATTACTCAGGTGTTACACATTCCTTCAACACCAGATCTGAAGCAGCGTACAGGTAATCGAGTAAACCGGCACAACATACACATTCCTAAATACCACAATGACACTCACTTTAGGGTACTGCTTGACTGGTATGAGAACCCTTTCCTTCAGTTTGATGTTTTTTGTTGTAAAGAGGTCCAGGTAGCTTTCTGTATCTTTCTCAGTTTCCCCTTTCTGTACCCTTTCGATTTCTGAAAAGCACAAGAAACATTATTAGGCACAAGATTTAAACGTTTAAAATGTAAAAACTAAAACTACTAGATATTTGAAGACACTATTTTACCAATCATTGTTCAACCAACTAAAATAAACTGATTCCACTAGAAACATTTGCACACGTTTCTTCCACAGACAACAGGATCAGGAACTTATTGCAGAGTTAAAATCAGCAAAAAGCAGTTTTGCCCTTTTAGATTTAAAACCCCAATGAATGTATCATACTCAACAGGGATCATATATTCACTTATATCATACAAATATATTATTTTTCCCTGCATAACATGACATGCTGGATAATGATTAGAAAGTTCACAGGCCTGAAATATTTCCATTTCCAGGTCATTTTATCTTCAATGGCAAGACTGAGACTTAAGTGTTTGCTTCACGTTGCAAAGAAAAGTGCTTGCCTCAAAGACACTGGGAGGGAAAACCATCCATTAATAGACTCAGCTTCACTAGGGTTATTTTCAACGCAAGCCTGATGCTAAACACTGAACATTTAACACGCCTCTGCAAATGTAACTTATGGAACCTATTTGCTGATATATAACAAGATAGTTAAACTCCCACTAGACTGATGATATAAGACGTGGTGAAACGAGGCCAGGAAAAGACATTTCCTACACCCAAAAAAAAAAAAAAAAAATCCACTTCGTCTCCAGATGCAACACTTCCCACACTAGTGTCACATATGGTCCGGAACATGGTTTTTATTACTACGACAAATCTCGAACTTAAGATTTTCAGCCGTCTTCAATTTAATATGATCAGACTTGGACGATTTCATCTAAAGCTTTCCAGATCTTTCAGCCTAGACAAACACGATAAGTGCATGTAATGTTAGGCTGGGACTCGACGCGTACAATGAAACGCCACGTTGACCCCTCAGATACAGAGCCCTCCTTACAAAAAAAGGGCGATAAATCCTTTTTTTTTTAAAGTGTGTTGCGACTATTTAATTTTTTACTGTTAATTAAAAAACTATCAGTTTTAACAATAGTTCAATCTAATTAGCTATCGTAAAGTTGTATAAAATACGTAACGTTAATTTGAAAGTTCACACTTTCGGTTAAACCCAATCCAGCACGCGGCTCACACTGTCCTCGAGACTCAGAAATGGGAATGCTGCCCGGGGGATGACGGGGGGTAAAACAATACAGCATTACAGGTTTCGATCGAACACAATGGAGAAGGATGCAAAGAACCGATACCATCCACGAAAAGTTGAGTTTGTCTCTCCGGAAAACCATTAACTACACACCGAAAATGGCTTCGGCAGCACGTGCCTGGCTCGAGCTAAGTACACGAACCCCCTAGCGCGCTGAAATGAGACTTTGTAACGGTCGCCCTCTGTCCCACGAGGGACAACAGTCGATTCCCACCGTTTCCCTCCAAATAAAACTGCTATTTATCTACATCCCGAAAAGTCACTCGGTTAGGTGTTCATGTATCCCTCCTTCGTTTTCACAAACGGCTTTTACCTGCTGATATAAGTTTCGTGGCGTGCGTGAACGACGCGTCCAGACTGTCTCGTTCCGCCAGCAGCTGCGGGAGGTATTTGTTCTCGTTCTCCATGATGAGTTTGTAAGTTAATGAAGATTTATACACCAAACGTCCGACAGTGAAACTATTTCAGTATCCACTTCCTGCAAGAGGTAATACGAACACACGCGCTGCTGCTGCTGCTGAAGACCGTGCTGTAACTGTGGTGAGTCGCAATGGCTCCTGTTCTCCGGCGTGCGGTTGGAAACAGATGAACAAAAGCTTGAGACGAGCTCAAATGACTTGAGCGAGCGGAAATTACGTCACGAAAACTAGACCTATGGGACCGCCCACTTTGATGTGAAAGTTTTTAGATTGTCTATTCAAAATTGAATTTGCTTTGGGGAGAGGCTGTCTGTCCTATTCATTAATTCACAGACAAACTCACACAACAATAATAATAATATAAAATATATAAAATTACATAAGTACATTATTAAATATATGCAATCACACACACACACACATATTAGTGCTGGACTGGTCATACAAAAATTATCTGTGTTCTTCCATTGAATGTAAGACAGTTATGCATGAATTAATATGCTGTCTGGTTTTTGGAGACATCCACAAAGGTTTGCATGAGCTTCTGGGCTCATCTAAGTGGTAAATTATGAACGAATAGCGCGAACCACATAATGTAATGTTTGCTGCCCCCCTCTGGATAAAAATGGAAAATTAATTCCATTCAGGGGTTGGTGATGAAAATTTTGCACATAATTGATATGGCAAAATTGTAAACATGACCAGTTTGCTTATAAATTACATAATAGCTTATTATAATATAGTAATGGTTATAGTATAGTAACGATTTACATGCTTATTTATTCATTACAGTTACAAGACAAGCTTGGCAGAGTATATCAAAATTTTGAATTCATGCTATTATACTATTATTATTTTCTAGGCATCCTTCGTTTAAACTCGAATGTGCTTGTTTTCCTTTATCGCTTGTGCCTCTCTCTTCTAAACACATCTTCTCTCTGCCAGTGCTGGTGAGCAGTGAGGTCAGCCGTGGCTCAGCATTGCTAGGAGGCCAGTGAAGCCTTTTTGTCCAGTGAAAGCTTTCAGAACTGTCACACCTGCTTAGGCCTTTAGCACCACTATTACCACCCTCCGCTCCCCTTTTCCCCTCAGCCTCGCTCAAGGTTAACACACTCTGTTTGTGGATGTCAGACTATTCAAACTCATAAAGAAGTGGCTGCTGACTGCTGTGGCCTTTGAGCTTGGCTAGCATATATTTCTCTCTTTTTTTAGCTGCTTTATCACTCTCCTTCTCTATCTTTTCCAGGGTGAGCTGTTTTATAATCATATTTCAGCATCTTGTTCCCTTAAAAAAATGATCATCTTCTCAGCACCTGTTAGCAGGAAACTTGTGACAAAACATCCTGTGACCTGAGGCAAACGCTTTTTTTTTACAAGCTAGTGTAGCAACACATTTAACAAATCTCTTCTGCTCTGATAACTGACAAATGACAGATCGATTATGTTAACTTTCAAAAACCAGTTTTAATTTTAGTTACTGAAATCGGTAGGAGAACACACCTTTTAATGGCACTTACAGTGGTAACACATCAGAATATGTTTCTCATTACTACACAGGAAGAAAAAAGGAGTAACACAATACTAATGTCGCATTTTCAGATTGTTTTTTGCTTGTGTTTGATATGTTCTTTGTTCAGTTTCCCACCACTCCTTTGTTTCCATGGTCACTGTCATTAAGAGTTTGTTTGTTTCATCTGTGTTTGATTAATTATCTAATTTCAGTTTGTTACTTAAGCTGCACCACTAGTAATGACTCAATAGTGTCAAATCCTTCAGAAGGAATTTCTAATTTATTTGGAACAGTATTTTAAAGTGAAAAGCATGACAACTCCCTTGTAATGTGAGCTGTAAATATATAAATAAGGGAATATAATTTCTTATTAGTTTTCTGAGAGGTTTGAAAAAAAAAAAGTAGTTATTGATTAGCAAATAATGTTCGTTAATCAGAGTTGCATGATAATTGATAGCAGTGTTGGGGAATATTGCATTACTCCCTTAAACTTTTTATAGAAAGTAATGCATTACTTTTTCTCACCTGGACTGGGCTTTTTTGTTTTTTACAACAAACAAAAAAGTACTTTTTGGCAAATGTAAAAGCCCTTCCACACCAAAAGTGAAAAGAATAAGCTTCAGGCTGAAGGAAATGCAAATTCACACCTGTACAGTAGAGGGCGCAGCTCAAACTAACCTTTCAGCTGTGCTGCCATTTTGGATTGGAGAAGAATAGGACGCAGGAGAAGAAAGTTCAACACTCTTATTTCAGCAATAAAAAACATAAATGAGATGTTTAACTAAAGTAATTTTGCTTATTCGTATGGTTGAATTAGAAGGTCATCAAAAACATAAATAAAGTTAATAGATTAATAAAGTGAGATTAAATACATAAAGTATTTGTGTTATTTTAACATATTTAATTATTGCAGTTTTGCGTAATATTCTGAGTTTGACTGTTTTTATTTAATTTAAGGATTACTGAATCTTTTTTTGTGTAAGTGAGATGAGTAAATGCATGTTCACATTTAGTCTAGAACTACAATAACCTTCATGTTTAGCCTACTCAGCACACATAACGCCTCTGCACCAGTGTTGGGGAAAGTTACTTTTAAAATGCATTGCATTACTCCCTAAAAAGTAACTAACTGCGTTACTTAGTTTACTTTTTATGAAAAGTAATGTGTTACATTACTTTTGGGTTACTTTTTCTCACCTCGGCTGGGCTTGCTTGTTTTTTAAAAACAACAAAGAAAGTTCTATTTTTGGCAAATGTAAAGGCCCTTTTACTCCAAAAGTGAAATGAATAAGCCTCAGGCTGAAGGAAAAGCATATTTACGCCTGTACTGTAGAGGGCGCAGCTCAAACAAACCTTTCAGCTGTGCTGCCTTAGATTTCATTTCACAGTTTTTATGCATTTTGAGGAATAACGAATGTTTGCATGCAAGTGAGATGAGTAAATGCATGTTCACATTTAGTCTAGAACTACAATAACCATCATGTTTACACAGCGCACACAACACCTTAACACTTTATTTCTCTCAACATGGGGACAGGAGAGCTGTCAGTGAATAAATGTGAAAAACTAACTAGCATTACTTATTCTAAGTCACTTAGATATTTTGTTGTAAATTGAATGCATGTAATGCATTACTTTACTAGTTACTTGACAAAGTAATCTGATTACATAACTCAAGTTACTTGTAATGCATTACCCCCAATACTGCATTTTTCTCAACATGTCAGCCAATAATGGGAAAACAAAGTAACTTGTGTAACTTATAAAAAAAAAAAAAAAATTTACTCAGATTTTGTAAATTTGTAATGTGTTACTTTACTAGTTACTTGAAAAAAGTAAACTGATTATGTAACTCTCGTTACTTGTAATGTTACCCCCAACACTGGTTAGTTACTAGATTGTTACTATTGTGTTACTCATTTATTCCTGTGTAGTTATTCATTAATGACAGTACTGTAGCATATCTAGTATATCAGGCAATATGAGAAAAGCTCCCATGGTTTTATTAACTGCTGTGGTATTGTTTTCCTGGGAGCACTGATGTTAGAGCTGCACATCAGGCTCTGACTTCACATTGTGAAGCCGATGAATAGCCATTTCAAGCCAATTTAGAGGGCAGATCTCGGTGAGGAATTGTTGCACTTATTTCTCCCAATGACCTGACATCCCAGATGAAGGTCATTCATCATATTAATCTCTCTCTGTATCCCTTTTTTTTTCTCTCCCAGAATGAATTTCTTAATATATGAAAGACAGATGTGTGCATAAAACTGAGAAAGCTTCTCAAGAGTTTGTTGAAGTAAAAATGAAGATTTAAAAATAACTTCAAACCATGCAATGAGTTTGACCCAAAGGGAAGCTGAATAATGGATTTTTTTAAAAAAAGAAAATAAGTTAAAATTAGCACTCCGGTGTGTTTGATGTGAAATAACTACAGAGTGCTACTTTGAAAAGGGCCTGTAACACACTTCTCCACATGTCACAGCTTCACAGGAGCTCAGATTATTAATCAGCACAGGGTTTGATTCCCTTTAACCTGCTTAAGGGCCCTAGGCTAGATCTGTTTCTTGAGAAACCAAAAAAAGCACAAGATACACTAATGATGCTGGAATAATCACTTCAAGCAAACAACATTTTCAAAGCCTTTCCACGCAAGCACAAACACGTATGCACCAGCAGAGAGTGAAATGCCATGTGTAATGTGCTTTTCCTACTCTTTCTTTGATCAGTTTCGATATAGATAGTGTGCTAGTGTGAGTCTGGAGTCTTTATCCGCTGCACATTTGAGCTCTGGTTTCACCAGCAGACCTGAAATGATTAAGAGATATCTGAAAAAATATATGTACTCTACAGGTTCAGAGCCTGAATTTGCAGTTTCCTTATAATGATCCTGACTGCAAGAACATCTTGCTAATGGTTTGTGATTTCTCAGTTTGGTATCAGCAGTACATAAGTTTAAACGAACACTGGGAGTATTGAGCTGAACTTGCATCAGATCATCTGAGGTTCAGGAAAATAAATGGCTGGTTTTGAAAAGAAAGCTGCTGAGTACTAAATTATAAAAGATGGTGTCATAAAATTATAATGAGCAAATAGAGAGTAGTGATAAATGGCATCTGTGAGAGCCTCATAATGATTTCAAATCACCATAGTTTGCAAGTTCACTCCTTGTTCAAGTTAGAGGGACTTTCAAGGATATCCGAGCAATGCAAAGCAAAGGCAGGAATAATAAAAATAGACGGTCTGCTTGACTGCTACAGTCTCAACATCAATGCGATTACAGAGAGAGAATATATACTACCATTCAAAGCATTTATTTGATCAAAAAGACAGTAGGCCTACATATTATGTAGTGAAATATTATATTACATTTTAAAATTGTTTTCTATTTTAATATATTTTAAAATGTCATTTGTGATGGAAAGGCTGAATTTTCAGCATCAGTACTCCGTTCTTACTCCAGTGTCACATGATCCTTCAGAAATCATTCTAATATGCTGATTTGCTGCTCAAGAAATATTTCTTATTATTATCAATGTTGAAAAAAGTTGTGCTGCTTAATACTTCTGTGGAAACCGTGATGCATTTTTTCAGGACATTTGAACAGCATTGAAATAGAATTCTTGTGTAACATTATAAATGCCATTACTGGCACTTTTGATCAATTTAATGCGTCGTTGATGAATAAAAGTATTAATTTCATTCCCAAAAAATCGAACTGACCTTAAAGCCCAAAGTATAGTTCACTTTTTACACGTACGCAAGGGTCAGCATACAGTGCGCGTGACGCGAATTTCGTCACCAGAAGAGTACGCGCACCGCCGGATTTTTGTACGCATTTTATTTATTTATTAATTTTTTTTTGCAATAAATAGTTTATCCACAAGGTTGCAACCTTGTCCTGGGGGCGTAGATTCACAAAGTAGTCAAAGGAAAACTGCATAAACAGAACAGACCGGAGCTCATGCAAGCTATAGCGACAATGGAGGCCTACATAGACGAGAGATTGTGCGAAGAGTTTAGAAAGTACCCTCATTTGTACAACTCTAGAATATATTCACATGGGTTGTAACCATAGACTGTAGGTTGTAACTGGTGGCGAGAGATTTCTCAAAACTACGGATGCGTCGAACGCCTGTGTACGCATACGAGTCAAGTGAAGTATACTTTGCAAATACACACTTATTATTTATTTTCATAAATACTCTTACCGTATGTCAGTAATTCTATAACTATATAATAACTATCTAATCTTCTCTGGTTTGTATGAGCAGACTCATACATTGAATGATTAACTGTGAAGGTTTAATTGTTTAACCTCCTCTTTATCTGAAAGTATCTACACATTATGTCCTCAAAATTTCAAGCCTGATGGAAAGTCATTACAGAGACTTTGACACAATGTCCATAAGACTTGAACTTTTACGGGCATGATGTGGGAACATTCTTACTTCAAGTTGTTTAATTGGCTTGATTGAAACGTTATCTCAAGTCTACTCAAGTGACTTTGACTGTCTTACTCTAACTGAATCAGACAGGCTTGGCCTTTAGTTTGGGTGAACGCTTGTGGCTGAACCACTGTCTTTCTCTTTTACTCTGCTGGTCCACCTGACGCATTCAAAACACACAATGTCGACAAGCAGTTTGAGGGAGCCGCAGGCACGGTTTGCAGTAAATGGCGTACTGCCAACTTTACTTTGCGCTCTACACATAAACCGAGCCATATACCTCAAGCCATGATTCAGCCAGCGTATTCCAGAAGCTACGAAGCCACATAGCCTCATATGAACTTCTGAGCAGCCAACCTAATTGGGGTTAATAGCCAGTAATTTCCTTTTCTTCTTACTCAGAATTTGTTCCGTCCTTTAGGTGGCCTCCATGTGGTGTTTGTCAATCATGTCACTCACTGTAGGCCTTCATTGGGAAGTGTGCCAGAGCATTAAAAGACTTTATAATTACTCGTGCATCAAGATTAGCCCATCCAAACAGATTTCTCTTCTCCCTCCTGACTTTAGGCGATCTATATGTATTGAAACCAAGTAGACATTTAAGTATCTGCAAGGTCATTGACATTAGTTGCACAGTTCCCTTGGGGGAACCTCGAACGCGAAAGGTACTAATTACCGCTCACACGCTGCGCATTTTCAAAGAGCAGACGCTGATAAGATGCGAACAGGCAATGGACCGTGGTGTGTGTGTATTTGCATAATTCAAAAGCTAGGCTGAATATGAGCCTAATGTAAATCATCAACGGCCTACAGTGGAGATTAACCAGAACAGAAAGGAAGGAGAGTACCATGAGTAAACTATGCCACACGTACCAGGCCAGACTGTGTCTGATCCTAATCGCCTGTCAACGAATCAACAAGAGCCCTCAGCACTTGACAGCAAGACCTTGAGTGTGGTTATCACCCTCGAGTCCCGTCTCAATGTCAGGCCGACCGTGTTCGCGAGCACATATGCACACCCCCGCACTCAGTGCCTGCCAAAGACACAAACACTCCGAGGATAGAGGGTGTAAATGACCTTTTAGAGCGCAGGGTTGAAAGACAGCAAAGAGCAAAGCGGAATATCAAATCATGTAGTCACTTCGCATTCATTGTCCATATTGCCCAAATGGCGATATATAGTATGTTTATATACATATATATTTTATCTTTCTTTCTTTTTTATTTTATTTATTTATTTATTTTTTTACATTTATCTGTTTTTATATTCGGTTGGAGGTTGATATATGTAGGAATGACGCTTGCTTCTTCTACTTACAATTGCTATCTGAATTAATGGACAATATGGACGGATTGTTAAATGTGATTTATACTGTAAAAATCAATAAAAAAGCTTCAAAAGAAATATATATCAAAATCTAGCTTCAAAAACTAGCTTCAAAATATATTTATTTACATAAATATATTTTTGATAATATAATTTTAATCTACATTCGCTACCATTCAAAGGTTTGGGTTCCGTTTTTTTGATACTTTATTACTTTTATTCAGTCAAGGCTGCATTTATTGATCAAAAATAACAGTAAAAACATTTATAATGTTTTTAAACATTTACATTTCAAATAAATGCCGTTCTTTTGAACAGAATCCAGAAAAAAAAATCACATTTTTAAACAAAAATATTAAGCAGCACAGTTGTTTTCAACATTGATAATAATAAGAAATGTTTCTTGAGCAGCAAATCAGCATACTGATTTCTGAAGGATCATGTAACTACAATGTAATTACAATTACATTTTAAAATGTATTGAAATAGAAAACGGTTATTTTAAATTGTATTAATATTTCACAATATTACTGTTGTTACTGTATTTTTAATCAAATAAATACTGCTTTTGTTTGCATAACAGAGTACATTTGAAAAAAAATCTTAACAACCCCAAACTTTTGAACAGTAGTGTATATATACTTTTTTAATTTACTGAAATTAGTTTTTTTTAACATTGGAAATGTATTTTCTTTCCCTTTGAAATGTATTTTGTAAAATACATTGAATCTGAAGGTGAAAAACAAATGGAACTGATCTTTTCTGAAGATATTTTACAAAGCATAAGCTAGAGATTTTTGCACTTTCTAAAGTGGGGTTTGCCTTTGCAGAATTTGCAGACACAATTGTCAGGGTCTTGTGGGAGGGATAGGGCATTGTTTGGTTGTTGCTAGGGTGTTATGGGTGGTTGCTAGGTAGTTACCTCACAAAAGCCCTCCGATATGTTTCTATGAATACGATCCATTTTATCCTGTGAGATCTGAAAATCCAAGTAAAGTACTTTGAAAGGAGCACACGTCTCCTCTTTTCAACAAACTATATATATATATTTGAGATTCCATTCAGGTTTGAAGCACAAACAGTGCAGGACGAATTACGCATCAAAGTTTAATACTTTTGGTCAGAGGTTTGTTCAAATCCCTGACCCTAAGCATTAGCAAGCACCCGTAATAATATTATTATGTTTACTGATACATTTTTCAGCTATAACTGACTGTAATATTGATGTGAATCTTCTAACTCTTCCTTCACTCTAATGTCAAGTCAAAAGCTATGTTGGCGTAGAGGAGGGAAAGGGAGGTCGAGGGTGAGCTTTTAAGACTCCAGACTGTGTTGCTCATTGTAAATGGATGGTGCCTTGCCTTCTGAAAGCTTTTGAAGTCCTCTCTTGATATAACAGGTCTGTAAAAAAGTCTGTGTGGCCGTGACATAAGTGAAAGAATGTACCGCCAGGGGACTTCTGAGAGCATTAATGTACCATCACCAGATTTTTAAAAAAGCCAACAGGACCCCGAAGAGATGGAGAGGGGCACATCCCATAGATTTCTCACTCATTCAGTAGTAATAGGAGTTTTATTTCAAATGTGCTTGCAGTGCATGGCATCAAAAAAGCAAAGTGCACAGAAAAGCAAAAGTATTAAGAGATAATCCCTTATCTTCTCGTAAACATCAGGGGGCTCAGATCTGTCAATGGGGTCTTATTTCAGGACAAAGATTATGAATCATGATATTTGTAATCTTTACTGCTGGAAATTGCTTTATTGGCAGAGTCAGTTCTGTTCATTTGTTCACTTTAATTTAGTCAGTCTAGATTACTGAATATGTGGATCTTGGGTGACAGTGCTGTTGAATAGTGAAATTATTCAATTTAATTTGAAATAGAAGTCTTTTAGAACATTTTTGGTATGTGCATCCCATGAAAGACATCATTTTATATGTTGTAAGACGGGCAGAATAACTCTTAGGCTTTAATCTCGCCTAGTTGCTGAACAAGCTCTCTTCCTCTGTTGCCTTGAAGGCAATAAAATAGTGGCCATTTCCAAGGATTATGCTATGATTTTCTGTTAGAGCAAGCAGTGTGGACAAGATTTTGACAGATTCAGGGCGGTTAGTGTGATTTCTTTTTACCGCACCCCCTTTATAGTGGTTAAAATAGGACATGCTGAATAAGTACGGGTGCCAAATCTAGAACTTATCACCCTCTCAAGGGCAAACCAGCAACTAATGTTCTCCGCAATCATCGCACTTTAATATTGAGCTCAAAAAACAGAGGCATTTTGTCACCTTTTTTTTCTCTGTGATCAAAAATGAGACAAATATATCAGCAGAACTGAAGAAATAAAAAGGTGATAATGAGTTCACAACAGCAGCATCACAATCAGGCAGCTGAGATATCGTGACATCTGCACTGTATGGCGAGTCTTAAAGAGATTATCCACTGCTTTTAACCTCATTAAGAACATATTAATCATCTTTTAAATGTGTGTAATTTAAAAACTAAAGTGATTGGCAGTGGTTATCTTGATTGGATGACCTCTCGTAAAAGTCCCATTCAGAACATGACTGAAAGGTCAAGAGCAGCTGTCATGACAATATTTGTGCCATATAGACTGTAATACCATCTAATAAATGTGTATGTGTAATTTGAATTTGTTTAACTAACTGGTTGTTGTTTCATATAAGAAAATCAGAGTGGTACTCAGGACATCTTCAATAACAGATAACGACTTATGCTGAGATAATGCTGCCACCTAGTGGTCAATAGATTAAAATACTGTTGAAAAATTGTGCAGTTTGTTTGTTTTCTGTCATTATTTTTCTATTTTCACCACCATGACTGAACTTTTGGAACACACGCATTGCTCCCAGAATCCTACTTTCACCTCCTTTCACATGATCAATTTCATTCCCACAAATTAATTATTTCATTTCAGCAAAAACAAGCACTTCAGAATCCCTTCTAATCCCATACACTTTGACTGTGTAAGTGCCCCAGGGGCCCTTGAGATTTTAACAGCCTGCTTCTGTTCTCTCACTGCAGGTCAGCTTTACTCTGATCTTATTATCTCTGTGCCTCAGGAAAAGTTGTATATCTTGACTGGAGCAGACATCTGCCCTGTGGTGATGGAAAAAATGTGTCTTGTAGTACATCGATTAAAGAGGAATTTACACTAACATAACGTATTTCAGATCAGAGCATCGGTAAAGATTTAGCCCCCATCGGTAAAGATTTGATTATGATTTAACTTTTTTAACTTTAGTTAGTGTAATGTTGCTGTTTGAGCATAAACAACATCTGCATTCTGCAAAGTTATGACGCTCAAAGTTAAATGCAAAGGGAGATATTTACTTTTAAAGAATGCTCTGTTTAAGGACTACAACAAACGGCTGGTAGGGACTATAACAAGCTTCTTCCCGGGTTAGTGACATAACTAACCCTAAAATGTACACACAACAAAGGGGGTGAGGCCATGTTGGGATATTTTAGAGAAGAGGAAGAGTTGTTGTTACCATGCCGTCATTTCACTGCTTCAAAAACGAGGATCAATTCAACGCTGGATTTGCACAAAAGATTAACATGACGGCACATGCTAGTCGATGAGTTGAATCAACTCCACAGCAACTACATAAATTTATCCACTAACCATTCAGAAACGTCCAGTTGCATTCTAAAAGTTGTAACTTCTTCCTGAGTCTCTCCATCAGTGTCGAACTCCAGTTTGAACAATCTATAGCTGAACACCGTTACTGACAATCGTCATTTTGGCTGCGTGAGATTCTCCGGCTTTGTTGTTGTTGAGCAACTGAAGCGCAAGCCATTAAAGCTCCGCCCTCTTCTGGAAAGCAGGCCGGGAGCAGCAGCTCATTTGCATTTAAAGGGACACACACAAAACGGCGTGTTTTTGCTCACACCCAAATAGGGGCAAATTTGACAAGCTATAATAAATGATCTGTGGGGCTGAAACTTCACAGACACATTCTGGGGACATCAGAGACTTATATTACATCTTGTACCCTTTAAAGTCACAATGAAATCACAATTGACAATTCTTGTTTTGTTTTTTTTATGGAATATTGTAATGATTTATCCGTGAATATTCGGTTTATATTTTTTTATTCATGTGCCCATATAATCTTTAATCACAATAAATTCCCCTCCCTCTTTTCTCTTCTCTGATGACGTGTTCACCTGTCACTCACATGAGGTCACAACAATAGCAAACCACAACGATCCAGTCAATTCCTGATGGACAAAATCAAGTCCTGTCCTACACTGTGTCTTGTTCGAGAAACTGTTTCACTTGGATATACGTAAACTTCCGTTTCATGCCAACTTTAATTACAGTAAGAGATCTATTTAGATGCGAAAACTTTTGATACTGACCACTGCAGACCAGGAACACCCCACAAGAGCTACAGTTTTGGAGATGCTCTGAACCAGTCGTCTAGCTATCACAATTTGGCCCTTGTCAAACTCACTCAAATCCTTACACTTGCCCACTTGTGCTCATTTAACTGTAACTGTATTAACTGTATATTGCTGTATATTATACTGTACAGTAATTAATTAAATAAAATAAGAATGGAAGACTGTGAAACCTATCAAAAACTTTTAGTTTTATTTCAAGACAAGCTATATGAATAATAAATAACAGATGCATAAACTGGAAGATGTACAGTGTGTGTGTGTGTGTGTGTGCGCGCGTTTTCGTGACATATCAGGACACATAGGTATAACAAGGAGAGGGTGACTTATGAGGACATACCCCATGTCCCCATTTTTCAAAAGGCTTATAAATCATACAGAATTAGTTTTTTTGAGAAAGTAAAAATATGCAGTTTTCTGTGATGGTTAGGTTTAGGGGTAGGGGTAGTGTAGGGGGATATAAAATACAGTTTGTACAGTATAAAAACCATTATGCCTATGGAATGTCCCCACAATTCACAAAAACAAACCTCTGTGTGCGTGTGTGTGTGTGTGTGTGTGTGTGTGTGTGTGTGTTCTTGTTTATATTACATCGTGGGGACCAAATGGCCCCACGATGTAATAAAAACCTGAGATCACCTACATCGTGGGGCCCAGCCAGCGGTCCCCACGAGGGAAATGGATTAATAAACATACTAAATGATGTTTTTTTGAAAATGTAAAAATGCAGAATGTTTCCTGTGATGGTTAGGTTTAGGGATAGGGGTAGTGTAGGGGGATAGAAAATACAGTTTGTACAGTATAAAAACCATTACGCCTATGGAGAGTCCCCACTAAGATAGCAAAACAAACCTGTGTGTGTGTGTGTGTGTGTGTGTGTGTGTGTGTGTGTGAAATATCACCTGGCCCCATTTGCTGCAGTCAGTAAATTAGATATAGTATAGGCCAACATCATAAAAATAAACAGCTTTTGAAATTTTGACAATGTATGTCCAGATGTTTTTCATCGTACACTTCTTAATTCTTATTGTTGACTTGGAGAATAAATGCTTCTCCTCGCAACTGTTACTAAGGGGAGGCGGGAATAAGTGAAAACCACCTCTTGTCAATGAGTCATTATTCAGGAAAAAACTGACCAATCAATTTTACCGCGGACGGCCAATTCCGCCTCCTTAAATGGTTGCCATGTCGGAGTAAAGCCCTCATGGAAATGTTGTATAGTTTTTTCTCTCTTTTTAAAATTTATTTTATTTATTTATTTTCGAGAATAAAAACTCATACAACTTGTTATTGTATCTGACTCATTGGTAAGTGTATCAAGCCACAATAAACAAAGGCATACAAACATTTAATTAACTTTTTTATCATTAATTTGCATCTTAAAATATAATTTATCATATTAATTATAGTTAGGCCTATATATTATATAAGTTTAATTATATAAGTACAGTTTGTTAGTCCAGGCCAGGGTAGACCTGTGTTTTCATTTACAGTCCAGGCAATCCCAGGTTTTTTTTAAAGAATAAAAAAGAACAACTTAATTTGCTTAACGACACTGTTTTGGTGTTTCTATGATATTTATTTTTTTTAATTAAATTTGCAGTCAAAATCCACTAGGCTTAAAAGCAGCACTGAGCAGCCCACGTTCATCCTAAAGAAGAGGTTGGATTTTATTTGGTGGGATCTGGCAACCTCTCACGCATCAGCGTTCACTGTGAATTGGACTGAACCACACGCGTATTTTCTGCTTGTTCAACTACAATTTCTTCTCTTAAATTTTTCGATTTGCTTGTCATGTAACTGAAATTTCCAGAGACGGAAATTTACACAGGTAAAAGCTTTTGTCCGGAAAAAAAACAGTCAAGATGGGTTGCGCTGGATTCACCTGCTCCAAGAATTCCCTGTGCGCGCTCAACATCCTCTATGTTGTGAGTAACCAACGCATGAATGGAAGCAACCATATGGAACATCTTTATGAGCCTTTATTGTAACATTTGCACACGTGTTTTATAAATGCTCATACAAGAGGTGTTTCTGTGCGGCTGTATTACAGTTCTCGGTGTCTCAGGACTCATGTGAATTATTTAGAGAGATTCTTTGTGTGGAATGAGGCCGATGAGCGGTTCTGGTTTCACGCACAGCCTGTAGAATAACATCCCGGTTTCCTCGCAACTCGTCTGTTTTGGCAAAGTCACATCCTGCTTTTGTTCTAGATATCCTGCTTCATTAGTCTGGAGCTGATATTGATTGGAAAGAAAACATTATAATCAGCTGTGATCTTTCACTTGTTACTTTGGTGGAAGCAGAAGCTCAGGGGTCATTTCTCATTGTCGGACAATGATAGCAATATGGACTAACCTCTAAGAAATCAGTGCTTTTAAGGAATGATTAAGCTTTTGTATAGCCTTAACGTTTTGTGTTATGATGTGACTGCTTGCGTTTTATTGCTCAAGTGACATCACAGCTGTTGTTGGGGCATTCTAAGCAAACGGTGCCATTTGTATTCCCATGAATCATCACTGACAGAATTAACATGAAACTGAGTAACATTATTTGAAAAATTGTACTTTGTTTAGTGCAATAACTTTTTAGTATTTCCTAGACTATAACTACTTACTTCCAGCTGAATGGTTGCAGTCCCTGTATTTTGGCTTTATATTTATTTCAGTTTTAGTATTTCTAGTTACTTCAACTTAAACTTAAGTAGTTGTCAAGGCAACATTTGTAATTTAATTTTTGTAAAAGCTTTTCATCTAATATTTTATTTTATTTCAGCTTTATTTCAGTTAAAGGTGCAATATGTAAGAATTTTGCTGTAAAATATCCAAAAACAACTAGGCCAGTGTTATATATTTTGTTCACTTGAGTACGTATAATTTCCCAAATGTTTGCAACTATTTGTAAATCGTTAGAAAATTGCAATTTTAACCAAGGCTCCGGGACGTGTGACGAGTCACCTGTCAATGGCATCATACCCGCGTTACCTTCGGTTTTATTTTGTAGAAACCATGGAAACACCAAAGACGCTTTAATATTTACATGTTTTAATAGGCAAGGGAACAACTGTTTGGTTACGTTTATAGACAGAAAACAAATGTTTGTTATATAGCTCAACACGTTTAGTCTTATTGTTTAAATCTAATTTTCTTGATTTTTTTGCGTGTACCATACTTTACCATGCCTCAGAGAAAAACACTATTTTGTCAAGTAGCTAACATAGCATAATCAGATGCAGCTTTATTTTTAGTAACAGTACTACAAAATTTTCTCCATCATACAATACGTTTTAAAATGAATTGCATGCCATTTATTAACACAAGCCATCCAGCATTTAATATGATATTCTAAAATCGATCTATCTTACTGCAGTGTGTCTCAAACAAGTGTCTCACAGCAGCCGCCGAGTGAACGCACAGAGTAACGTTATAACATCATTTTCAACACACTGAAATGTATCTAATATGATAAACAGAGCTGCATTACCTCATACTCATGACCGGAAAAGCGGAAGCGGCGCCGGTGACTGTGGCATTATAAAAGTGTGTTGCGCAATCGCTCCAGC
This sequence comes from Anabarilius grahami, assembly GCA_003731715.1. Classification (NCBI taxonomy): domain Eukaryota; kingdom Metazoa; phylum Chordata; class Actinopteri; order Cypriniformes; family Xenocyprididae; genus Anabarilius; species Anabarilius grahami. The sequence continues at coordinate 7,231,644 of RJVU01057109.1, forward strand.
GGCCTCGTTCAGCTCCCACAACACTCGGTCCTGCTCTGCTTCATACTATAGTAACGTTAATAATCACATCCATGAACATGATTTCTGCCCGAGTCCTATCCTGATTATTTTCCACTGGCTGTGAGGTGAAGACCACATGTCCCAAGATTCAGCGCTCAAACTTGGCGTCATCAAGCTACGCCTTTGTTTTGAATAGGCCTCTAGCGGACAGAAAATTTACATATTGCACCTTTAATGAAAACAATTTTCAGTTTTAATTTTACATTTACAATTCCACAATAACACTACTATTCCTCCACTTCAGATGGTGAGCTTGCTGATGATTGGCATCGCTGCCTGGGGGAAGTGTTTTGGGCTGGTGTCGAGCTTCCAGGTGGTGGGTGGCATCATTGGAGTCGGAGTCTTCCTCTTCTTTGTTGCCCTTGCTGGACTTATTGGTGCCATGAAGCACCACCAGGTTCTGCTGTTCTTTGTATCCTTTACTGTAATCATCCATAGATGGTGCACTACTATACTTTGTTCAGTGTTTAGACATAGGTGAGTATTTATGTCAAGCAGAATGAATAGGCCTAAATCATTTTAACTGTACTGTGCAATAATTATGTTAGGGGCTGAAAGTTTGTGGCTGCATCCGAAGTCGCATACTCTCTTGAGTTGCTACTTATTTTGAATAAGTAATTACTTCACAACCGCTATAAACCTATGTTCTTTATTGTATGAATGTAATCCGCCATACCAATGTCTTTTGCGTCGCCTCACTGTCATTCACAAATCCTCTCCCGTGGCCTCATGGGATATTAAAGTGTCCATTGTATGCACACTTCAGAATCTCGCTAGAAGTAGTAGGTCATCCGCGTACTTTTTGCCTGTTCTTTAATGAGTACTGTGAATTCAGACATGCTGCTTTTGTCACTTTTTTTTGTCACATTGTTTTTCACCTTCTATATAGGAAAGTATGTGATTTTGGATGCAGACAACGTTTCCATGAATCTTTATTTTCTTGGTGTATGTTTTAAAGGGTTAGTTCACCCAAAAATCGTTAATTACTCACCCTCATGTCGTTCTACACCCGTAAGACCTTCGTTCATCTTTGGAACACAAATTAAGATATTGTTGATGAAATCCGGTGGCTCAGTGAGGCCTCTATTGAGAGCAAAGCCATTGAAACTCTCAAGATCCACAAAGTTACTGAAAACATATTTGAAACAGTTCATGTGAGTTCAGTGGTCCAACCTTAATATTATAAAGCGACGAGAATACTTTTTGTGCGCCAAAAAAACAAAACATTTTTTTTTACAATATCTAGTGATGGGCCGATTTCAAAACACTGCTTCATGAAGCTTCTGAGCTTTATGAATCTTTTGTTTCGCATTAGTGATTCGGATCTCCTATCAAACGGCTAAACTGCTGAAATCATGTGACTTTGGCACTTTAATCCACTGATTCGATTCGTAAAGCTCTGAAGCAGTGTTTTGAAATCGGCCATCACTATTTATTGTTGAAAAGTCGTTATTTTTATTTTTTGGCACACAAAAAGTATTCTTGTCACTTATTAATATTAAGATATAACCACTATACTCACATTTTTGGGTGAACTAACTCTTTAAGTTCCATGGTTGAAGTATCCGGTTTCTTCCAGTACTCTACTGTAAACTGAACACCACTGGAACCACCCTGTGTAATCATTCAAAAAACAAATGAACTTAAAAATAGCTACTTAATTATTTTCATTGTTTGAAATGGCTTTTTGATGAAATGTTTATAAACGTACATATTTTCAGTGGCCTCATGCAAACAAACTATAATGTGTGTCAGGTCTTTGCGTTTCATTACATTATGTGCTCTGTTTTTCTTCATTGCTTTTGAAAATGAGACAGGATTATGATCTGCTCATGTAATGCATTTCACTCTGTGTCCATAGAGTGGTGCAGTTAACATGACAAATGAGAGTGCACATCAGTGTACTACTAGTAATGTAAAACAGTCTCTTAAACAAAATGAAATGAACTAATCCTGAGATGAATTTGGGTCATTACACTCTGATGCTCAGGGAGGAAGGATTGCATGATTATATCAGTAGTCTGTTAAGGGAAACTATTTCAGTACTTTACATTTCTTTTTTACTCAATAAAACATAAAATAAATCATGTTTTGTTTAAAGCATAGTTTACAGTGTAATGCAATTCTGTATGTCATATTTATCATTGGATTCCAAGAGAAAATAACCACCAACCATATATATATAGATATATATATGAAGAGTTCAGATGCAAAAGCCTCTAAGTGCCGTCTGAAATTTTCTTCTAAAATGAGCATTTTTATCAAGCTTGTATGTTTATGTTCAGTTATTTCACTTAAATGGCAATGAAAATGACCTATTAATTGACATTAAAGTGAAATTACTGAACCTAAACATACAAGCTTGATAAAAATGCAAATTTTAGAAGAAAATTTCAGACGGCACTTAGAGGCTTTTGCATCTGAATATATTCTTCCGTGATTTTACTCTGAATATTTATGCATTGTATTTTGTATTTTAATCCTTAATTCATTGACAACAGTACATGATCATCCTGTTCCTGGTGTTTGTAGTTCAGTTTTCGGTGTCCAGTGCATGTCTGGCTATCAATGAGGAGCAGCAGGTAAGATTAATCACTGTACTTCAATATACTTGCATAAATCCACTCTGGTGGTCTATAGCCTTTGGAAATGTGCTACAAATATAAATAATTTTGACAGAATTCAAAATTATTCAGCAAGAATTCATTCAATTGATCAAAAGTGACTGAATAAATGCTTTTATAATGTTACAAAAGATTTATATTTCAAATAAATGCTGTTCTTTTGAACTTCGTATTCTTGAAAGAGTCCTGGGGGAAATTGTATCACGATTTCCACAAAAATATTAAAAAGTTTTTCGTTTCTTACTCATCCTTATGTTGTTCCAAACCTGTTTGAGTTTCTTTCTTCTGTTGAACACAAAAGAAGATATTTTAAAGAATGTTGGTGTCAACCAGACAGTTGATGGCATTGACTTCCATAATATTTTCTTTTTCCTACTATGGAAGTCAATGGGTGCCGTCAACTGTCTGGTTACCAACATTCTTCAAAATATCTTCTTTGGTGGTCATACGGGTTTGGAACAGCATGAGGGTGAGTAAATGATGACAAAATGTTCATTTTTGGGTGAACTATCCCTTTAAGAAGCACAACTGTTGCATAATAAACATGGATAATAATAATATTCTTGAGCAGCAAATCAGCATATTAGAAAGATTTCTGAAGGATCATGTGACACTGAAGACTGGAGTAAAATTCAGCTTTGCATTAACTGGAATAAATTACATTTTCAAATATATTCAAATAGAAAACTTAATAATATTTCACAATAGTAGTGTTTTTACTGTTGATCAAATAAATGCAGCATTGGGGAATGTAAGAGACTTCTTTAAAAAACATGAACAAACAAACTTTGATGCATGTGAATGGGAGTCTTTTTTTTTAATTGTTCCATTTTGTGTTTTTTCTTATAAGTTGTCATGTGTTTCATATCTGTGTGTAGAATCATCTTCTGGAGGTGGGCTGGAATAACTCTCTGACCACTCAGAGGGATGTGGAGAAGAGTCTGAACTGCTGCGGTTTCTCTCACATGGACATCAATGGAAGCTGTGCCGCTGTAATGATACACACTCTTCATTGTTCTTTTGTTATGTTGCTGAAGCATTGCACCCACTGAACAATAGAAATGACACCTGTGTGGGTGATAATGGCTGTGTTAATCATTTGCATGCTTATTGTGATAGCATAAAGAATCACAAATGTGTGACAAATTAGGCAATTACATTATTTGTTCCAGTATAATAACTCTCTGCTCTTGTTGATGTCTGTTTTGCTTCTGTGCAGCCCTGCTTTCATTACAGCACTTGCACCACATGTGCAGCAAAGATCCAGGAGCACGCCGGCGAGGTGCTGCGCTTCGTTGGAGGGATCGGTCTCTTCTTCAGCTTCACTGAGGTCAGCCTGCTAAACTACCTTCTGCTTTGATCTCTTCTTTGAAATTCTTCACTGAATTTCACAACCAGAACTTTTTCTGGTGTTCTCGAGCTTACCTCATTGTCAAACAAATTAAAGGGGTTCTATTAAAGGGATAGTTCACCCAAAAATGAAAATTCTGTCATTAATTACTCACCTTCATGTCGTTCCAAACCCGTAAGACTTTTGTTCATCTTTGGAACACAAATGATATAAAATCTGAGAGCTTTCTGTCCCTCAACTGACAGCTACGCAACTACCACGTTGACGCTTGGTAGAAAATCGTAAAACATCCATTTTAAAGGGATAGTTCACCCAAAAATTTAAATTCTGTCATTATTTACTCCCCCTCAAGTTGTTCCAAACCTGGATGAATTTCTTTGTTCTGCTGTAGACAAAGAAAGATATTTGACTGCCAATTTTTATTTCCTACTATGGTAGTCAATGGGGGACGAGATCTGCTTGGTTACAAACATTCTTCCAAATATCTTCCTTTGTCTACAGCAGAACAAAGAAATTCATCCAGGTTTGGAACAACTTGAGGGTGAGTAAATGATGACAGAATTTTCATTTTTGGGTGAACCATCCCTTGAATTAAGCAGTTTTGGGATGACTGAGTTGCGTTGGTAGTGTGTTGTCGCCATGTCCCACTCCGGATCTAGCGCGGTTATGGTAAGGGGCGAGACATTTCCAAAGCACGCTTGAAGTGGTTGACCAATCACAACACAACCCACCAATCAGAGCACACTGCGCTTTTTAGAAGGAGGGGCTTCATAGAAACGGGAACTAAACAGAGCGTTACTGACAGACTGGGAAGAGAGGTGCTGCAAAAATATAATATATGTGAAAAAGAATGTTTTTTGAACATTCAAACATGACATTTTTTAGCAGACCCCAAAAAAACTAAATCAAGAGTTTGGAAAAGAGCATAATATGGCCTCTTTAAAAATGTTTGTAATTATTACCTAAAAAGACTGTAAAAATGGTACAGAAAATAAGTTAATTGGTTAACTGTATGTTAACTTACCATATTCAGAGAATAGAAAAAAAAACATTGCATTACATTGTAATTTTACTGTAAATTACTGTAAAATGTATTTTTTTATTTTGAAAGTAAAAATGATTTTACAAAATAATTCACACTTAAAATCTGTATAATTTTCAACAAGAACATGTCAATTATTTGTTAAAATTATATATTATTGTATTAAGATGGTTATCAGTACATTTTAGTGTACAAAGTAGTATTTCAACATTTTATCACTTAATGAAATATACAAGTTAAAAAAAATATACAGTTACCAATATGCCATCCCATAACACCTGAAACCTTCTCACTGTATTTTTTACAGAAAATCTCTAGCAACCACAGCTGCCAGTTTTTTATTTTTATTTTTTTACTGTACATTTAACAGAATATTTTTACAGTGTATTTATGTTTTTCCTCCCATCATTCTGGTTATTTCAGATCCTGGGTGTTTGGCTGACATATAGGTACAGAAACCAAAAGGACCCACGGGCGAATCCAAGCGCCTTCCTGTAGGTTCCAATCTTATTATGTCGTCTGACCACTGGAATTCTCATCGGAGCTGTTAAAGAGAGTGTGTGTGTTTGCTTTTACTGAAGAGGAGACCAGCCTGCGTGTTCTTGCTGCTATATATTATTATATGCTTGATTTTTCAAGAGTACAGTGTGAATGTACTGTACATTATGAGGCTGTATTTTTAAGAATTCCTCTCTATGAAAGAACGGAACACCAAATACTAGTATGCAGTACTTACACTAATGGGCTAAACAACAAAGACCAAGTGATTTTATGTTAACGGTTTTATTTTATGTGGTAAAACACATTAACAGAAAATGAGCTACTGTGATCAAGACATGTAGTGTGAGCATGACACTATTTATACTGACGATATCAGAATGTATCACATTGATTTCTTATAATAAATGCACACATTAACAATCAGCATGGATGACAGTAAAAGTTGCTCGGAATCACTAAATCGTAATAAAAAGTTTTTTTCTAGTTAGTAGCTAGATACATTATTTGGATTTCATAATTAGTATGAAAAATTTAAAGAACTCAATTACATAGAAAGATTAATGGATGAATGTTTTCTTGAGCACTGTTTAATGATCTCGGATTTCATATTACATATTTATCTGCCTGTTTTATTTCCAGTATGTGCGTGTTAGTTTTACTGACTTGATTTCTTGTATTGTTTTGGCTTCTTGCATGAATTCCTCAATGAAATGTACATCTGTATCCAATGGTTCTGTGAACTGCGCTCTCAAGCATTTGACATCAGAAAAAAATAAAAAATAAAGACTCTGTGGACACAATTGTACTTTGGCCAATTTTGTCTTTGTATTACTTAATTGTTGGGTTTCCACAAAGCTTATGGCTAAGTCTTTTATTGTCTCAAATCCCATTCCATTCCATTGTAATGGAGTATTTCAGGAGAGCAACTTCCTCTAACCTAAACCAATAAGGAACTGACACGCTCAGGCCAAGTGCTCAGCGCTTAACAAAAGGCAGCTAGTAACCAGGCAACAAAATGACTAAGGAAAACACGCTGCCAGTTACTCTTGACTCCTCCCACCAGGATACTAGCCGGAGACTCCGTTAACTGGAAAACCCACATGGCCTCTACTTTGAATAACTGTGCAAACGTCACTGCCTAAACAAATTACCACGAGAAGCAAATTTTTGTACAACTTCATTTATTGAAAAAAGCAAACATGAAAATGAAAGCCTGACGGTTAACCGTAACAGAATCTATTCAAAGAAAGTACTTAAAATTTGTACAGGGCTTTACAGTGCGTTTCATGCAGTCAGTAAACAAATGACAGAATAATAGTGGCCCTCAGGGAAGTAATGTCCTCTCGGCGGTCAAAAAGACTAGACTTTTGTGTTCACAGCTCTGTCTTCAAAAACTTCAGGGCTCTTTGCATGTTGCTTAACACTGTGGAAACAAAACCAAACAAGCGATACTGTCAGCATGAGGATGTTTAATAGCTTATCTTGGCTTTAAAATTGCTTCAGACTTACAGAGCTTCATGTCAGCCGGCTCATAGGCGTACATGCGGTTGGAATAGCGGCCTGTGATGTCTGCTCGAACGGTCATGGAGGGATCTGAAAAACAGGAAAAGATTTGAATCATTTGTGCAGACTTTTTCTTAATATGTAGCATCATTTACCTAGCTGTCATAATTCAATCAACTCACCAACAAAGAGGATTCTGGGAACATACTGCCCATCAGGAGACAAGTGCTTATCTGTGGTCTCATACTGTAAAAGACATGAATCCCAGTTCAATTTACAGACATTCAAAACACACAAAACAGACAGACAAGGACCTTAAAAACACTTTAATGCTGCTTTAATGCTGTATTAACAATGAGAAATACGTTTGTTGCAGTTTTTATTCATCATTGTTAACGTTGGTTTATAAAAATACAACTGTCCCTTGTTAGCATGTTAGCTCAGCTCTATTAATTAGCCTATTAACAGATACAACTTTTGATTTTAATGATGTGTTAGTAAATTAGAATGAAATAAGAGAAGTATTTTCATTGTTAGTTCATGCTAACTAAAGTAGTTAACTAATGTTAACAAATGTAAAGTGTTAGCGATTTTACTCACCACCAGATTCAAGATCACAAATTCCTCATCGACCAACTTCTGGATGTCTTTATCCTCAGCAAAGGCCTTCTTTAGAGCTAATTCAATAATATAAAATATATGAAAATAAAATAATACAAACATGAAGAGCAAACTAAGAAGTTTAAACTAACAGTCAATGAAAATTTCAAAATAAAAGTCAAGCTTTACACTGGCTGTGTGGACAGTCCTCCAGGTGAAAGATGACAATGAGGGGCTTGTTCCTAATTAAACAGATAATACAAGTTATACAAAATATTAAAAAACGATAATATAAAATCAACTTAAAAAAGTAACACTTTATTTTACAGTGTCCTTGCAACTAACCCTAAACCAAACTCTAATCCTAATCCTGACTTAATAGTAAGTACATATTGTTATTACTCAGTACTTAAATGTACTGAAACAAGGACACCTTAAAATAAAATGTAACCAAAATTCATCAGCAGATCTTCTATACACACAAAATTACTTATTATTAAACACCACATACTCTGTAATTCTATATAATAATACAAGCTTTTCTCACTTGGATCGTGACCAAAACAGAGCTTCCTCGTACGTCTGTGCCCAAATCAACTGATCACCCCATCCTGAAAGAAAAGAATACACAATATGAGTCCTAAAAACCAAAATCTGCATAGCCAATGCAAATGACTGCTACTACATAAGCCATTCAAATCAATATTGCACAACATGAGGTCTGGGATAGTATTTCACACAATATTTCCAAAAGTAACCTCAATGAAACTGATCCTTATATCTGCGTATACAGTTCGATATGTAGCTTCAGTTTTGCTATTATAACAGATCACAACAGCACACCCGCTTAGCCATCATTTTGCAAAATTGCTGAAAAGAATGTCTCGAGATGTTTTCATGAAGCTGACCTCTGGAGAGAGTCTGAGGAATCCTCTTCTCTTTCTTGGCAGTGGTCTTCTCAAGCTTCCCCATGACAGAGGACAAGGCCACCAGGACCAAGAGCACTGAAAGTAATCCTTTAAGCATCTTCACAAGCTGAAAGAACAAAGCATTTCAATATATAGCTGTTAGGAAATGACAAGGCATGATTTTAACATCAGTCCCAGCAGTTAAAACAATCTTTAGCAAAGCCTTCTGAGAAGTATACAAGCACAATGTCCCTTTAATGACGGTTCCTCACCTGTTCTCAGGTTCCCTGCTGTGTGTGTGTTCAGGCTCAGACTCCTGGTCCTCTTGTTGCCACTCTCTCTCACCTGTACGACACTTATACACCTGCTGACCTGAGGCTCCGCCCACCCCTCTCCTGCTCTGGAATGCGATTCTGCGCTTTAATGCTGTTCGGCCCCATTTTGCATGCAAACTTTCCATTAACTTTTTTTATTTGGCTCAGCGCCAAGGACAGGTCAGCAGATAGTTGTGATAAGCTATTGAAGGCTAGTATGATTGGGCTTCTTAGGATTGGCTGAGCTCTGATCTGTGATGTCAGAGGGGTACATTAATGGGCTTTCGTAATTTGAGGCATGACGTGGTGCTGGAAAGTCTTGCATTTTTTTTCATGCTTTATCAAATACAACGAATTGACAAATTTGATTAAGCTAATTATTATTGAACAGTTTGTAGTAGAAAATCTGCTATACGTATAGGAACATTTGGACATTATAACTAACTGGTGCATTATAATTAATCTGTAATATGATAGGGAGTGTATTGTATACAGGATTTTAATAGTGTTTATACAAAGTCTAGTTTGATGGTGAAATCCTGCCCCTCAAACATTTGCTTAATGAAGCGCTCAAAAGGAAGTTTCTCAAATACAATCCTTCTAAAGGACTGACGTGTCCTTAAGACGGCTGATTATGAGGAAGACTTTTGGTGTAATTTTTTTTTCTGTGTAACCTTTTATTATTGTTATTTCAAAATATTCAGTTTATTTTTTTAAGAAATGTATTATTTATATATTTATAATAATAATAAACATTTATTGTATAACACTTTTCATACATAAAATGCAACTCGAAGTGCTTCACAAGCATAAAATCAAATAATAACATTTCACACAATGTCAATATAAAAATAACAATAAAGGTTCAGAATGTAAAATGTAAAATGTGGCAATAGAGTTTGACCTCAATATCAACATAAAATAATATAAATAAAACAACTATTAGAGAATCAGAAGGCAAAATAAAGTATATTATACTTCACACCATATTTTTATATTGATAAGCAACTTTAAAAATATATGTCTTGTAAAAAAAAAAAAAAAAAAAATATGAATGCTGGTAGCCTCTTTTACTTTATTTGGTACAATTCCAAATTTTTGGAGCATATTGGCTAAAAAGTACCACCAGATCATTTATGATTTACTGTATAATGTGCCAGAAGACTAGTACGGATCTTAAACTATGATTTGGGACATATCTCAACAGACGGTCTCAAATGTATAGAGGTGCCAGATTATGCAATGTTTTATAAACCAATAAAAGAACTTTAAAATCAGTTCTTTGATGGACTGGTAACCAATGCAATTCCATTAGAACCGGTGTGATATGATGTTACTATAATAAC
>RJVU01057109.1:7247349-7295188 GCA_003731715.1 Anabarilius grahami
AAATAATTTTAAAAAAATGTTTAAGTTGAAGCACTAAATGTCCTAAAATAAAATATTACTGAAATAAAATAAATTAAACCTATAAAGTAATATTAAACAAGAAGACAAACAAATACAAATGACAAAAGTAAACTACAATGAACATGAAAAACAACAAATTTTTGCATGTTATTGCATAAGTAGTAAATAATATCATGTCCCACTTTAACAATCCAGTCAAATCCAGATGATTGGTTGTCTTACCTCTCCTTGCTGAGGAAGATCTCCTGCAGAATGCCCATCTCTCGGTCTCTCTGGATCATCTTCTCTCTGCTAGTGGCACCTGGAATGACCAGGCTGCCTATGAGGGTCAAAGGTCGCGGTGGAGTCCAGGGCACCCTCTCCTCCATGGTGTCGTGAGAAAGACGACGAGCCATTTCAAACGTATGCCTGTCCATCATCAGCTCCCGTTTAGCCGCCTCACCGAAGTCCTTAATTTTATTGACGTTCACTGAGGTAGAGGAATAAAGAGTGATGATTACTATTGAACAAATCCCACAAGTATATAATGTGTGATCAAATACAACATACACAGTCGTTCAAATGTTTGGGGTTAGTAAGCTTTTTTAAATAAAGAAATAGATACTTTTATTCAGCATGGATGAATTAAATTGATCAAAAGTGACAGTAAAGACATTTATAAAGATTTTTATTTCAAATAAATGCTGCTCGTTTAAACTTTCTATTCATCAAAGAATCCTAAAAAATGTATCATGATTTCCACATTTTAAATATATTCAAACAGAAAACTTCTAGATTATATTGTAATAATATTTCACAATATTACTGATTTTACTGTACATTTGGGTAAAATAAATGCAGCCTTGGTGAGCATAAGAGACTTATGAAAAGAAAATCTTATAAACCCCAAACTTCTGAAAAATAGTGTAAGTGAGGAAAGTGTTGTTTTACCTCTCTCTGTCTCATCCAGGTCAAAGTAGAAGTACTCTTTGAGATGATCCTCTTCTGCCCACCGAACGCTTTTCTTTTTCTTTCCTTTCTTAGTCAGACTCTCCTCCTCGCCGCGAGGTTCAGCCAAAGCATTGGGTTTATCACCTGAAAACACAAAATAAAGCATTTTAAATTCAGCATATTCAGCTCTCAGTGAGGTTGTGGCCAAATTAAACGCAACAGGACTCACTAGTATCCATGGCTTCAGGGTCCTCGGTGGGCACGGGTGTGCCAGGCTGTTCCAGGTCTTGGTTCTCATGAGGAGGGGTCTGAGATGAAGGAGTCTCGGGGGAAGACGGTTTGGCCTGTGTGCCCGAGTATGACTGTGGCCTGCCATCAAATGGACAGGGCTGTGGGGAACAAGAGAATTGAGAGGGAAAAAAACACAGTTAGTGGATTTGTGCCTTTGGATGTCTGGAAGAAATTTTTTAAAAATCCACGAAGCATGAACAAAAATGAGGGTTGTCTGATGTGGCACACCTTATTAGTGGTAGGGGAAACTGCTTTTGGTTTCTTTTTCTTGATCTTGATGCCAGGCACTGGAGCGGAGTTGAGGGCATCCAGAAATCCAGTGGCCTCCATCGCTAAAAGGAAAAGAGATGGATATTCAGCACTAGTCAGAGGGGAAACTCTACTCTCTCCACCTAATTCAAAGCTTTTTTGCAGATTAACAATCATATTGCTGGAGCTGAGGTGCTGAATGGGTATACTCACGCTGTGCGGGTATAAGTTTGACTTTGATCTCTTTGGTAGAGTTGGGGGTGGTGTTAAGCGGCTTGTACTTCTTCTCCACTGGTGGTGCGTCATTCGGCGATGTGCTGAAGGAAGAAAGTCAGAGTTTACTGATTAATTTCAAAACCTCCAAAGTAAAACTGCATTCATATTCATTCAAAGCATGAATTAAATGAGAATGGATTACATGTGACAGCTCATTATTGGCAAAAAAAGGAAGGAAGTGTTTGTTTACCTTGGTCTTTTAAGCATAGCTGGCTTGATGTTGTATTTGTCTCCCAGTTGGGGTGCAGTGGGGGTCTTCTTTACAGGAACTGGAGCTGGGCTCTCAACTTCCAAACCTGCAGACACCATGTATTCAGTAAGTTTAGACAGATCACTTTTCAAATGTGTTACTGAAACACAAGAACCTTCAAAACATGGTGTAAATGTTACTGAGACAAACAAATACATTTATTATCTATAAATTAATAATTTACCTTTTTTAGGCAGCTAAAACACTTTAAAACGATTAAAAATGACAAACTAAAATAAAATCATTTTTGGTCATTAAAATAAAGCTGAAATAAAAAAAGAAAAGAATAAATAAATAATAAACTTAAAAAACTTGAAATGTTTCTTTTGTCACTAAATAAAATAAATAAGATTAAGTAATANAAAATTAAAACTGAATAAAAAAAATAAAAAATTTATAAAAATATAAATAAATACTATAATATATAAATAAAAGTGACTAACCTGTAGAGCGGATCTTTGCGTGACTTGGAGCATAAGCTTTTGGTTTGTCTTTCTTCTTCTCCTCATCTGCTCCCTTTTCTCTGGGCTTCACCTCTGGACGCACTTTTCCGTCCTCCTTTTTCCGTTTCTTGTCTGATGAAAAACAGAGTTGGGTTACGCGCCAATAATGGGAACCCCACTTGGCTATAATTCACGTTAAAAGTGCAGCAAGTCTACTTTAAAAGAAAACAGAGTGACAGAGAAGACAATGTAAAAATGAGAAGCCCTACCATTGGGTGACGCTCCACTGGCGACGCTCTGAGAGCGTATAATAGCCATCCAGCCATCCACCAGCACTGACGCCAGCTTCCTCAGCTCTGGGAGAAAGAGAAGCCACAGAGTTCAAACCTGAGCTCTGGAACACTGTAAGCAAACTGTCTGGCATTGATGTATGGAACATGTGCTCTTACCTTCTGTCTCACCGCTCTTGCTCAGATGTTTCACCAGCTTGGCAGTGTTGTTCTAGCAGGAGAGAAAAAGAAAACACACAGAGAACAGGTGTTAGAAGACTGCGGGGGCATGTGTGTGAGTTTTATGGGCTGTGGTGTGGTGAAGTACCTGTTTAAGGTGGTCCACAGTTAGAGGGAGTTTCTGCAAAGTGAGCAGTATGAGCTGCAGCAGGGGGGTGTTGGTGGTGGTTTTTGAGTAGGTGAGCCATGAGTTTAACAGCTTGTAGCCACCAACTCGAATGAATCTGATTGGAAGAGAAAGAGTTAAGCACAACCTTGAAAACAAAAGTGTTTCAGCAAACAGTTTTTTCTTTATGGATATTACTCTTACCGATTAAGTACATCATGTGATTTTGTCTGTAGCAAGATGTTCAGATACATGCATCTGCTGACCATTTTATGCGAGGCCTTCATGAGACTGTTTCAAAAAGAGGAAAATAAGTTAGAGAAATACTAATGGGTTAACTGAATGAATGGAAAATAAAAATGGTAAAAGCATCTCACCTGAAGACTTTAGCAACTCCCTCAAGACTCCGTAGCTCTCCATCCTTCCCCAGCAGAGCTTCCACGCCTTTCAGCACCTCTCTGGGGTCCACCGGGCCCACGGCCATAACTGCTTACTGACAGAGGGAGAGAAAACAGGGGTTATTCATGTGCTTATGCCACTGGGGAGAATCTGGGATATGGCATAAAATCACCCAATCAATACTGAAAAAATTAGATGGCACTTAAGGAGAGCTCACTGGAACAGCAAAAGGACAACGCTGAATCCTTCACAAGTTATTCCCATTAATGTTTACCCAAGCTACTATGGATCTTAAGTAACTTGGAAACAACAGGCTCTGAAGACATTGGCTAAGATGCCAACAAAAATGGAGTGGAAAGAAACTTCCAATTTTGATATATATATATATTCCACTGAATCTGATATGGACTTCTTATCAGCAGTTTTCTGATTCACATCAGATACGACGAAGCACACTCATAACCACAGAGCAAGCAGTGTCCATTCTGTTCGCAACAGGTACAGTCATGTATTCATTAAGAAACATACTACATTAAACAACAGTTGGTGCTCAAATTCATAGGGTTTCATCAATAGGAAAATGATATAATTGCATAAAAAGGTGGGACTTTGATTACTAGATCCCAAAAACTTGGAATGTCAAGAAATTAAATATTACAGTGCAGCTGACTACAAAGTTCCCTTCCTAATGAATAAAATGTTAAATATATGACATCTGTTGGGCTGTTGATATTTACTGGACTTTCTGCCACTAGAAAGGGTATATTTGTTATAGTTTAACAGATGATTGCAGACTGAATTATACAACGTTCATGTTACCAGTCTTCCACTATAATTGAATAAGTCTGTCACTTAATTATACTAGAAACTGGATGATTGGTTAGCGTTGAGCGTTGTATAATTCAGTTCATATCTGAAATGATGAAAAGATAAATGTAAAAGTAAAATGTTACATTACATGTGTTATGTCACTGTCATAAACCCACCTGCTTTTCATATACACTGTACATTACACAAAGTAAACATCACTGGTACAAAGGAGTTATGGAACAGAATATAATGGCTGTGATCAGTAATGTGCATTCAAATTATTATATCATTTAAATAATAATTATATACAAATAGAGATAAGAGAGGAAAAAAGACAATTTAAAAAATATTTGAGAATGCACTTACAGTTGAACACTGTTTTTACAACTTTTTTTATTAGTAATTAATTTGTATAACGATAACCCTTGTAACCCTCCAAAAGTTCAATTATAGTGTTTTAACACCATTTATCACAAATATGTCAAGACATACTTGGGAAATAACAGTAAAAGTGTGCAAATGATTGACAGGATTTTCTTGTTTAACAGAAAAGCACTGTCACACTGACAGCTGTGAACCACACAGGGACTCTGGCATTAACACACTTTCTGTCTTCCTTGTTTGACACTGCTGTGATCCATCTGTCTATACCAACCTAACATCTATAACTTAAAGATACATATGAAAAACCAGATCATGTTTGTAAATTGGAACATTAAAAAAAAAACCTTACAGTATGTATATATACATATAGTATAAAAATCAAAAACAAGAACAATTTTATACATACACATATTCACTATGGTCATTGCTATTCGGTTGATAGGTATAAAAATGTGTAGGACCCACTTTTTAAATCAAGTGTCTTTTAAGTGTACTAACATTTAAATTAATAATTTGATACAATGCACTTACTGTGTATATACATGTTTTTATGTGCTCATATTTATAAAATACCTGCATATAATTACATCTGCAACTAATTTCAGTAATTACATATATATTTACATTTTTGACTCTACCCCTACCCCTCAAACCTATACTCATACAATGAAACAAGTCTCTAACCTTACTCGTCTCCCTTTCATTATCAGAGAAAGTGTTTTGCTTTACAACATGAACACAATAAATACATTGTACCATTTTTTTTTATTTTTTTTTACATTTGCTGTAAGAAAATCACCCTAAATAAAGTGGGGCCAATATGTAATTTTGTGTAACTAATTTTAAAGAGTAAGCTTTAAATATTTTCCAAGTTTTGGAATCTCAGTAAATTAACTACACCATTTTATTTATATTTTAAGTATAAACTTACAGAATTCCAGAACCACTAGGTGGGAAAAATATTCACTTTTCTTTCTTTTTTTTTTTTAAGTGCTTTAGTGGCTTCCTGAGTCTGTTTCCTCAATATATATGTTTTCTGTGTTTCATGACACATTTAGTTTTTTATACCTCACAAAAAATGTTGATAATTGTCTCTCCATATTTTCTATCCTGTTAAAAAGTAATATGACAAAAAAAGGCACCCCAAAACATCAGGAAATAAATAAATAACGAAGGAAATAGACTCTGGAAGACATTTTCCACCTTGTGGATCAATGTTCATTTGCAAGAAACTCGTAGAGTATAATTACGTTTAGAAATTATAATAGTAAGTGTATTATCACTGAAGCTGAGCACAAGGCTTTCAAAGTGTTATGTCGCCATCATGTGGTAATTTCTAAATATACACAAATACAGAAGAGGTGAATTTGCCACGGATCAATATAAGAGATTCAAGTATCAAACGTGATTAATATATACTAAAACATGTACAATATATGCAATAAAAATTGTAATATAAGATGGACATTTGTCAGTAATACTAATATCTGTCAATTACAAAGAACGGGTGAGGACGAGGGCAGAGTGTATCTGGTGGGGAGAGAGAGAGAGAGATAGAGAGAGAGGGAGAGAGAGAGAAAAATCAAACACGTCATTTGCCCTGCCCACGCGGAGCCACAGCGAGTATATCTCCCTTCAGTTCCTCTCACTACAGCACACTTGACTCGACACCGACGAGACTAACCAACTAGAAACAGCAGAAAACGAACAACGCGGCGAGTTACACATTAAATAATATATACACTGAATGTATATAGATTTGTTTTACGACTGTTAAGCATGCAAGCGTTTAGCAACGTTTTAATTTATGTTCTACATTTCAAAGACAGTAAAAATGTCTACTAATGGCTGAATCGAAAAAGTTAGAATTTACTCACTTTTGATCGTGTGAGAAATCAGGTTTTGTCTTACCCGTAACACTGTTGTTGAAGAACTTTTTTATGTCACAACCGAACTCCTTAAACACGGAACAATACACACAATTCCTGGAAACGTCAGTTGTCATAACAAACAAGAAAAAGTCAACAAGATTGTACATTCATTGTAAAGAAAGTATTAACATTGTATCTGTCAAATTGTTGATGAAATGCACGTCAAGAAACAAGTTGTCCAACTTTTAAAATAAACCTAAAACTGATTATATTACACCCTTTCCTGAATAATAATCTTCCTACAGCACTGCAGTTAAACCAATCAAGTTCAACACCATGTAACCTACTTTCAACATTTTATCGAGTGTAACAAACAACTGACATCTTCAAGCAAATTGCCCAAAGGTTTTATGTTAGAACTCGTCAAAACAAAGCATCCAGTGTTGGTCTGACTAAAGGCCAGTTATATGAATTTATACATCATCTCAATAGTGGCCACAGGGGGATTTGATTTGCCATCTGTCGAAGTCCCTCTCTCATATAGCAGCTCTCCCTGAGCTGACAACGGCTCCTCTGATTGGCTGAACTCGAAGCTAAGCCACGCCCACTATCTTTAACCACTTGTCTTCGTGTTCGTGGTGCGCTAGATAGAACGGTTGCCCGGTCGCCATCTTTGAATTCCAACAAGTTTTTAAAAATACAACGGCTATATACCCCCGCCTGCCATTTGTCTTCTCGTTTACAAAGTGCTACTATATTTACCCCGCTAGCGACTCACTGATGTTAAGACGATACCTCGAGCTGTATATGGGGATGATGGCGACACGAGACAGCCGTTCCGAATTACTGTATTTCCCGTAGATCCAGTCAGAAAAACAAAGCCACCATTGCCTCGAGTGATCCGAGCAAAGGACAACCCGTCCGCCATTTTAAAGCAAAATCGACAAGACAAATAATACCCTATCTACGCACTCGTAAAACAAAAAAAAAATGCAATCTTTATAGTCAGACTGCTATGCATTTTATAAATTATCATTGCCTAGGGAGGTTTATTTCATCAAACTGTATCCAGTTCCGCCAACTAATAACACCTAACGACATTATTATGAACAAAATGTTGCATTTCAGTCTGGGTTTTTTTCCGTTCGGCTAAATCCACAGGCGCCACTTGGCAATCTTTATGTGCAGATTGCGTTGATTGTTCCAGTGAGCTCTCCTTTGAAAAGAATGCAGTTTATAAAAAAAAAAGCCCAAATGAATGCAGTCACTTCCTGGCTCTGCCTATGGCAATCTTTATGTACAGATTGCTTATGATCAGCGATGGCTAGCTTATTATTCGATGATTTATCGTTACTTTAATAATCATTAGGAGTTCTCCGTCTCACACACAAAGAGAAGCAGGGCGTTGAAGCTGCTGCTTTGGCTTTGCGGTGTGAGCTCATACGCTAGCTAGCTGTCTCGCTTTATCTCAGCATGCTGTCTGCCTCTAGAAACTGTGGCGCATTTAGGTCGCCACATTCGAGAAGTTTTATCTCTATTTATATCTGGAATCATTTTCAACACAGACAATTGGTTAGCTTACGTAATTTCGATTCAAATTGGTTTGAAAGAACACTTACTATTAATACCTCTCCTCTGCGTCTCGGGTTGCTATTAATATATTGTGCTTAACAGCAACAATTTTCAGCTTTTTAACAGTTTAAGAGAACG
This sequence comes from Anabarilius grahami, assembly GCA_003731715.1. Classification (NCBI taxonomy): domain Eukaryota; kingdom Metazoa; phylum Chordata; class Actinopteri; order Cypriniformes; family Xenocyprididae; genus Anabarilius; species Anabarilius grahami. Next base: position 7,255,599 of record RJVU01057109.1, read on the forward strand.
TAAACTGTCATGACTTTAGCATTATTGGCTGAAAAATGGCATAATGGGCGGGATTGTGGTGGCTGAAATTGAGCTTTTCCTTCTTGAACAATCTGGAGCAAAAAAGCAGTAAGCGAATGTCCGTTACTCGAGTAGAAAAATTGAGTTTTTTGGGGTTTGATCTTCGTACACAGTTGAAAAATCCTCGACGCCAGATCTTCACTGAGACTGACTCAGACCTGAAACGAAACAACAGCACAAAGAAACATTAGAGAAAAGCGAATATTTGGCGGCGGAAATCCAGATAACGGTCAAAAAATAGTTTTTGCTGATAAAACTGATGAGGTAGCCGGACTTTGGGACAAAAAAAAAACGTATTTAAATCGCAAAAAGATGGAGAGCCATCCTCCGATATAACACTTACCTCAGACAAATCCAGGAATGCTCTAGAAGGGTGGGACTCAGTATATATAGTTCTGACGTTTTTTTACGTCACCCCAGTGTCGTGAGCGCGCTTTCGGGCGTTTCTTTTCAACACAAAATGGAGTTGATGATCACGCGGTCCTATCGCGCGCACACTCTCGAAACGACCTTCTATGTTCAAGGACGAGCCCATCCCCCACTCCATTTTCCGGTTGTTGTTTTACGGTCTTTGTGCAAGGATAATAATTAATTTGTTGGAATTTCTATTACATTTTTTTTATTACATCATTGTACACGAATATAGGCATATTCGTTTATACATTCAAAAACTATCTATTGTAATTTGGATTCAGCGTTTCTGTAAATTACTGTAATGCTATTATGTTCAAAGTGTGGGTTAAAATGAGAACCGTAAGAAGGATGAGAAAAGAAAAAAAGTGCTTGCAAATAGGGTTAGAGTATCTTTCATATGCTCTGATCGGTTTTTGTTGACATATGTTTGCAATGCTTTTAATTCCTTTCATTCAAACTACAGTGGATTTAGAAAAGGTATATTTTCAAGAATTAAATACAACAACATACACAATATTATAAAACATCCATTTCTGGATTTATATAACCACAAATAACACCAACAAGACTGCCAAAAATTCTGCAAAGCGCAAAAATTAGAAATGGATGAACGAGGGATTGTCAGTTAATGGTTTCACAACAAGTACATTTTACATTGATTTCTGTAAGAAGTATTTGACACTGTAAAATGAATGAATTTATTAATTTATCTCTTTAAAGTGAGAACAATAGTTGTGCACTTCCGTCACAGTACACTTTAACCTCAACAACTTCCTTGCTACAAAGACAAAATGGCAGCCTCCTTACAGCGCATTGGAACAGTTATCTGCCGCACATTTCCTGTTATTTTACAACGAAATCTCCAAAGACAGGTTGGTTGAATAAAATCCTTTAAATAAACGTTGTTTATTTAACGTTAAAAGCAATAAGCCTGTTGTGGATACAGTTCAGTGATGGCATGCGGACAGCTCAAAATGACCAGACCGACATAAAGGACAATTTACGTGTTTTTGTATTGCAGAGAATTCGTGATTGGAAAATAACTTTAAGTGCTGCTCCAGTGCTGCGTGTGAATTTTTGTTCATCATCTGCTGAGAGCACCGATTCAGCTGAGAGCACCGATTCAGCTGAGACACTGTCTAGATATGCAGACAGACCATGGGAATACTTAGAAAGTGAAGGTAAATATGATCAGATGATTAAAGTACAGTAATTGTGGTCAAATGGTGGCTAGAATCGCTCTCTCCCCTTAGAGTACATTGAGCGTTATGGATCAAAGCCTGTGTGGTCCAACTACAGGAGGAACCATAAGGGGGGCGTCCCACCTCAGAAGACAAGAAAGACCTGTATTGTAAGTACTCATTTGTTTTGGTTTTATATTCTTATTCAGATGCTTTTCAGTCCATAAACTAATGCGAGTGATTTTGAATTACCATAGAGAGGAGATAAGATATGTGCGAACGCTTGTCCCATCTGTCGTGATCCAAATGTCATTATCCACTACAAGGTTTGTTTTTTTAATTCTTTATTTCATGGGGATTGCGTGAGTACTACACTTTAAAGTTATTTTATTTAATATACTGTATTTGTGCTGCAGAATGTGAATCTGTTGCAGCAGTTCATTAGTCCTCAAACTGGAATGGTGTATGATCCCACTCGAACCGGTAACAAATTTCTCAATATATTCGTGTCTTATTTCTAATATGATCCTTATCTGATTTTCAATTTTCTCTTCATTTTCACTTGTTTCCTCAGGTGTGTGCATTAAACAACAGAAACTACTTAACAAGGCCATTGATACTGCTAGGGATCATGGTAAATCGAAGTTTTAAGTACCAATGTGCACACAAATAAAAGAAGCTTGAATGAGCTGATCAATCTTATACATCAAATAATAAGTGCTTTGAGATTATTTTTTTTTCCCTTTAAGGCTTACTTTCTGTCCAGTTACCACATGTGGACTACTCTAAAGAGGACTACTCAAACACCCATGGTGCTGTTGCACCAACCCCTGCTCCATTTTCTTTCAGCTCTGGGGAACTGTGGTACTCATGGTATGGTGGTATAAAACCAGATGAGCGAGAACTGGCAAGAGTCAAGCGGATCTACAAAGACTACCTGAAACCAGATGTTTGAGTCTTGTTTGTAATAGGCTTTAATCAGGGTAGACGCCGTACGGAAATTTACATAGATGAAATTGAGGCTGTGAAGGACAGATTTAGTCTTTACAAAGGTATACACTGGATTAAGGTCCAAGATCACATGTAATTTATGGAGTTTTTGTCTACAAAACAATGATTCGCCAGCTAAACAATTGACAGGTACAATTCATTTAATGCATTTCTGTCCCTCACAGACTTGTTTTCATTCTTGTCAAAAAATAAATATGGTGCTACCCTGACTACAGTCTATAGAAAGACACATTTCCCATAAGTGTTGTTACATTTTGTCCAACCAAGATGAGCATAAAATACATTTAACTTGTTAAAATAAAAGCTCTACAACAAACTTGCTGCAAAAATCGTTTATTTGCTTTTTCATGAAATTTGGATATACACTAATCAAGTTAGTCAATAGTCATGTGTTTATTTTATCATTCAAGACAGATGAAGTACAGGTCGCATCATTGCTTGAACAATATATAGGTTAAACTCTTTGGGGCTGGTTTAGTATGTCAGCATAATAACGATTTAATGACCTAAACCAAAGTATTCAAAGGCAGTTTAACACTAAATCAGTATCAGCAGTCAGACACTTATCAAACTGCACACTTCTAGCCCCCTCTGTTCACATTTGATGGGGACATAGTATGTTTCATAGCATAGCATCAAACAGCTGGTAATGATATGGCCTGAATGCAAGATTAATACAAGAATGTCAGACATCATGACTAAAGAACAAGCGATGTGCATATAAATCGTCTGCAAATAAAAATACTTATCTGGAATCAGTTTTCACCTAAAAGGCATGGTGGGAAAAACATCCTACACCAACACTGTGACTCTAGGGTTTGTATATATCACCCTACAGAGTTTGCATGCAGATACTGATTTTGCATGATCAGTCAAAAAACTTTTTGGCTCTATTGAGAATTAGCAACTTAGATGAGCCCTTCAGTGATGTAGTTTGACAATCTTGTTATTAATACCAGCCGTTATTCATTTTTAGGCTTGTTGACCAGGGTTTCTCCAAGGGCCTCCAGCACTTCTCTCTTGTAGTCATCAAAGTCTCCATCGATCTGGTTGATTGACTGGTACTCCACCACCCACATGTGGCACTGGGTCTCCGTGATCAGCCTGGCATCGTGGCTCACAATTATCACAGCTAAAAAAAAAATCATATTAGATGTTAAAGGATTAGTTCACTTTCAAATGACAATTTCCTGATAATTTACTCACCCCCATGTCATCCAGAATATTAATGTCTTTCTTTTTTCAGTCGAAAAGAAACCAGGATTTTTCTCCTTATAGTGGACTTCAATGGACCCCAGATGGTTGAAGGTCAAAATTACAGTTTCAGTGCAGCTTCAAAGCATTCTACACGATCCCAGACAAGAAATAAGGGTCTTATCTAGAGAAACCATCGCTCATTTAAATTATTATTTTTTTTAATTATGTAAGTTTTAACCAGAAATGCTCATCTTGAACTAGCTCTCTTCTTCTCTATTAGAATTCCGGCAGTGTAGACACTGCTAAGATCATTACTGCCCTCCACAGGTCAAAATTTCAACTAATTGTTATATACTTGCACTAGAATATAGTATATGACAATTTAGTTCAAACTTTGATCTTTAGAGGTCAGTAATACACTTAGCAGCATCTACACTGCTGTAATTCTAATAGAGAAGAAGAAGAGATGAGCATTTATGGTTAAAATGTATAATTTTTTATTTTTTTTTAGAAATTGAGCAATGGTTTCTCTAGATAAGACCGTTATTCCTCGTCTGGTATCGTTTACTTAAAGCCCTTTGAAGCTGCACTGAAACTAATTTTGACCTTCAACCATCTGGGGTCCATTGAAGTCCACTATAAGGAGAATAATCCTGGAATGTTTTCATCAAAAACCTTAATTTATTTTTGACTGAAGAAAGAAAGACATGAACATCTTGGATTACATGGGGGTGAGTAAATTATCAGGAACATTTTATTTTGAAAGTGAACTAATCCTTTAAGATTTTACCACATAGCTTCTACCTTGAGAATCATTGTAATACAAGTTAAATCTTGCAGAACAAGGTATATTAACATCAATGAATGGGTATTCAATTTGAAATTGAGCATTCAAATGAATGGCATTTGTGATCAATAAATTTTGACTCAGTTGTCCTATTTTGGAAACCAAAACAGAAGAAAACTTACCCCCTTTGTATTCATTGATGGCTTCTGACAATGCATCAATCGACTCAATGTCCAAGTTATTTGTGGGCTCATCCTGTACATTTGCATGGAGAGGTTGAGAGAGAGTGTTAAACCACTCATTTTATTTGAAAAATCTTGAATAAGACATTTAAAACATGACATTACTCCTTACCAAGATGAGGACGTCAGGTTGCCGACAAGAAAGTTCAGCAAATACCACTCTTGCCTTCTGACCACCTTTAAAAAAAAAAACCCAGCACAAATCAGAAAAAATATCAACAAATGAGTTTGAAAAGCATCCATGAATGCATTTCTATAGTGCTTACCAGACAGTTTGGAGATCTGGATGGTGTGTGCATGGCTCTCTAACCCAAAGCGACCCAGGCACTTTCTGGCGTCCTGATACTGGAGGTTGAAATTCCTCTGGAGGTACTCTGTGGGAGACTCCTCCATGTTCAACTGATCAGCATACTGCTGATTAAAGAACCCTACTTTCTACAGGTACAGACAGAAGAATTACCCAATTATATATATACACACAGTATAACCAACTACCCAAAGGTCAAGAAAAAAAAAAGAATGATAAAAAAAAAAGAAAGAAAAGAATGGTTTTAAACATTTGGCCTACCAATCGATGGTTCTTTCTCATCTCTCCTTTTGACTAAAAAAAAATAAATAATAATTAGTGGCATGAAAGAAAGAAATGAACAAACTTGGGGGAAAAAATGAGTACACAATCATTATTCTCAAATAAAGTTTTTTACAAACATTGGGTCTCATTCACTAAACATGCATACGCACAAATTTGTGTGTGAAATGTGCGTAGGAACGATTTTAAGAACAAATCACGATTCACCAAAAAATTCGTACTAAAAATCATTCTAAATTTACGACAAAATATAGGAACAACTGAAAGCACTCATATGCAAAAAAAAGCATGACGTACTCGTACGACCTTATAATCGTGTTAAGAAGTTATATAAATATGAAATTTAATCCTAACAACACTATAATTATATTAAAGTATTTTACATTAGTTGTATTATATAATTCATATATAAAATTACAGAATAAAATTATAAAATAATACAATTTAATCTTAAATACATGTACAGTGATTATGTTCAGTTGCAAAGTTTCTCTGAATAACGCAGATATACGTGCATGTACAGCTGGCTCATAAGAGGTCGGTAAACTTGGTCTGTATGAAAGGTGTTTATTGTGAGAACTGGTGAGAATGGCACGCTTGGCATTGCTCAAGGATCAGGCGAGATAGCGTCTTTAAACAGCTGCATGTCTGACGAGAGAGATGTAAGCCTGTCAGGAAAGCGCGTGCTGAAAGCCCTTACATGGACATGGTTTGGGCGTGTTTTATGCAAATGATTAACCTTGTGCATGCGGCCGCTCATTTAGAATACTCCAAATTCACTAAAATAAGAACGAGGTTAAGAACAAATTCACATGCGTACGCACGTGTTGTGAATTATGCGGAGATTTTTCGTGAGAAGTTCTCCTGTGCGTACAAATACGAAATAATCCACGCAATTATTAGTGAATGAGACCCAGTAATTATTTCATAAATATAACTGGTACTTACAGGAATTAATTTTCCAGTCAAAAGCAGGAGGAGTGTACTCTTACCAACTCCATTGGGCCCAACAATACATACTGAAACAGAAAAATTATCTCAGGTTAATTTTCTAACAATCTCTTGTGAACAATATCCACCATCATTAACCTGCCAGTCGCGTTTCAACCGCAGGACCTAGGGACTTTGGGGTGGTACTCTGTATTTTGACCACAGGAACCAGGGTCTAAATGAAGTTTAGGGGTCCCTCAGAAAGTCCCTGCTCACAAAGTAGTACTTTCAGTGGTGGGACTTGGGTGCTGAACATGCTGATTGGTTGACTCCACACAGCATTTGATTTTAACAACAATTTTTAAAAGTCTGTTGCGGTGCGTGCAGTAAGAGTTGTTTGGTATTCGAATCAACAATGGAGTTTAAAAAAATACGATCGATGGACAACTGATGAGGATCAGGCTTTATTAAGCTTATATAGAGAGAAATCCAGCGGGAACTGGAAAGTCCTACGTCACAGGACTTAATCTTCACGGTACTTTAGAAAGCAATGGAAACGCAGACAGCAACAGGTCTGGGGGAAAAAAGTTCCTGGGAAAATGTTTTCCAGGTAATTTCGGTGGAAAAGTAGCTATAATGTCTGTAGATATATGTGACTTACTTCTGGACTCCATGTCAATTCCAAAGTCCACATTCTTGAACAGAGGCTTCTGGCCTTCATAACCAAAGTCAACACCTGTGAGTGAATGAGAGGAAACAACAAACTTGTCATCAAAACCCAACATGTTTAATAAAAACAAAATTCTTCAACAGAGAACTGATAAGAGACAGGAAAAATAGAAATGTACTCACTGTGCAGGCCTAGAATTGGTGGTGAGAGTGGAGGAGGGTTGGGGAAAGTGAATTTGACGGTGTATTCTCTCGGCCTCCTGAGGAGCTCTGTGCTTTCGTGGCTTTCCTCCTCCTGGCTTTTCTTCTTTCCCTTCTGCTGTTTCCTTGTCAAAGCATCTTTCGTCTGTTTCTCCTGCAAATGAAGGACAGAAAATGAATAGCAGTCTTTCAGAAGAATTGAAGAATAAAGAAGTCAAGGAAAATGTCAAGGACTCACAGCTTGCTTTGTGGACTTTCCTCCAGCCTTCAGGTCTTTGAGCTTTTTCTCTTGTTTCTCATACTGCTTCAGGAGTTCTTTCTGTTTCTGTATGTACATCTTCTTAAACGTTACTAAAACAAAATCAAGCAAACAAGTCAAAAAATACAGTTAGATAATTAAACTTCTTTGAGCAGTTTAAATTTGTGTCGGCATTTAAAACGAAACTCACGGTAGTTGCCCCTATAGTAGTAGAGTTTCTGGTTGTCTAGGTGAATGATATCTGTACAGACGTCATCTAAGAAACTCTGGTCGTGGGACACAATTAGAAGAGTTTTCTTCCAGCTCTGCAAGTAGCTGAAAGAAAAAATGAGATGTGAGGTAATTCTTGAGCACCATATAGCAATTATTATGACAAAGCGACCAAATATCATTGGAGTTTTTTTGCTGAGCAGTGGCAACACGAGTGAGCAACCATTTGTGATGCATTGTGTGTCCAGCAATACAACGTTAAGAAAAGTTTAACATTATTGAACTTATCAATAATGTTGCTTATAATAAAGCTTATCAGTAGCGTCTGTAGTAGCGTAGACTGTAGGGCGTATGGCACATGAATATAGTTTTAGCTTTCCTGTAGCTCAGTGGTTAGAGCATGGCACTAGCAATGCCAAGGTCATGGGTTCGATCCCAGGGATTGCACATACTCAGATACAAATGTATAGTATAATGCAATGTAAGTCGCTTTGGATAAAAGCGTCTGCCAAATGCATAAAAGTAAATGTAAATGTAAATGTATCAGCTCATGCACACCAGCTATACAGGAGTAAATATTTAATTTGTTTAACATTCTATTAATTCGATACATTTACTTCATAGACACCCTTCTCTGATATATCCATTCTGCTCTCTGCTTGCAATGTATTTTGGAAAATATGGTAATAAGATCAAAAACACTGGAAACTGACGACCTCCAGTGATACAATTAGTGTAAACTCCCCTTAATACAATCAAAGGACACCATCAACTGGGAACAAATAAAAGTAGGCCATTTATTATTTGCATGAAATGTAAATACATCAACTAGATGGATTTAAAGCAGAAGTAATTACTTGTTAAGCCAGATGACAGCGTTAAGGTCCAGGTGGTTAGTGGGCTCGTCCAGCATCAGCAGAGTGGGCTCCATGAACAGCGCTCTGCAGAAAAAAATAACACAGGAAACAATAATATATAATTTCTCATGAAAATATGAGTGTAGACTTTAACATTTATAAAATGAATAAATTCCCACCTAGCCAGCGACACTCTCATCCTCCATCCACCAGAGAACTTCTTGGTGGGTCTGTTCTGCATCTCTGAAGTGAAAGACAGACCAGCCAAGATCCTACGAGCTTTAGCCTCCGCTGCCGCTGCTCCGATCGCCCTCAGCTCCTCATACACCTGCGAGTAACACACACATACAGTTATCCCCCACTATTCCATGGATCAGCATATTTACAGGATTTCAGCTAGCTGCTCTCGTCGGACCTTATCGAGCCTCTCTGCCACGCTGTCGTCTCCTTTGTCCAGCCGACTCTGTAACTGCCGTTCATCCTCCAGGAGCTTCAGTCTGCGGGTGTCAGCCTTCAGCACTGCCTGAACTGCAGGAGTGTCGTCCGCTACCACCTCTGAGGAACAACAAAGAAAAAGAAGTAAGGGATTTCACAATCGGTATGAATCTGGATTCACCGTACCATATCACACCCAAAATAAGACAGCTCAAATAGGAAAGTGGGGATATAAAATAAATAAATAAAAATAATAAAAAATTCGATAATACGATAAAGCAATAGAATGAAGAGTGAAGAAAACAGAACAGTAACATAAGCTCGTACAAATCATTGGCAATAGTTCTTTTAACCCTAAAAGATGGAGTGAGTAGCTTTTCATTTCTTAAAGGATTAGTCCACTTTTAAATAAAATGTTCCTGATAATTTACTCACCCCCATGTCATCCAAGATGTTCATGTCTTTCTTTCTTCAGTCGAAAATAAATTAAGGTTTTTGATGAAAACATTCCAGGATTATTCTCCTTATAGTGGACTTCAATGGCCTCCAGAAGGTCAAAATTACAGTTTCAGTGCAGCTTCAAAGGGCTTTAAACGATACCAGACGAGGAATAAGGGTCTTATCTAGCGAAACGATCGGTCATTTTTGGAAAAAAAAAATGTAAATGTATATGTTTTATATAAACAAATGTTCGCCTTCCAAGTGCCTCCGTCAAAACCGCGTTTCCGTATTCTCCAAAAAGCTTACGCTGTATGTCCTACACCTTCCCTATTCTACTAACGTAAAAAATTTAACTGCCGCTGCGTTCGTTCCGTAAGTTGAATAGGGAAGGCGTAGGACATACAGCGTAAGCTTTTTGGAGAATACGGAAATGCGGTTTTGACGGAGGCACTTGGAAGGAACATTTGTTTATATAAAGCATATACAGTTGTATTTTTTTTTTTTAAATGACTAGATAAGATCCTTATTCCTTGTCTGGTATCATTTAAAGCCCTTTGAAGCTGCACTGAAACTGGAGGCCATTGAAGTCCACTATAAGAAGAATAATCCTGGAATGTTTTCATCAAAAACCTTAATTTCTTTTAAACTGAAAAAAGAAAGACATGAACATCTTGGATGACACGGGGTGAGTAAATTACCAGGAAAAGTTTATTTGAAAGTTTACTAACCCTTTAAACAGCCATGTCAGAAGATGTAACATGGCCATATTCCAGGATGACAATGCCAAGATTCATCAGGGTTAAAATTGTGAAAGAGTGGTTCCTGATGCACCTCTCGATGGAAATAAATTTTGTGATCATCAAAAAGTGCATCCATTTTTGGTCAAGATCTTGTATTGACAATGCAAGAGGTAAGCACTCTGTAAAGTCTCCTCCAGCACAACCCAGACTTTCAATGAATTTAAATCTGGACTCAGAGGTGCCAATTCATGTGTGAAAATGACTCTTCTTGTGCCCTCCCAACCATTCTTTCACAATTTGAGCCTGATGTATCTTGACATTTTCATCCAGGAATATGGCCATTTTACGACTTCCTACATGGTCTTTCTACACTTCCTACACACTCCATATTTTAGGGTTAAAAGAACCGCTGCCAAACATATAACATGCTAGAAACATAATAATCACTGTAATAATGATCCATTCATAGATTCTTAAGTATTTGCCTATTAAAATCCAAACAGCTATCTTTTTTTTGGCAGGGCAGTGTATTTAAAAGTTACAAATGAAAAAAAAACAAAAACAAAAAACAGGTATTGGTACTCGGTATTGGCGAGTACCAAAAATGAAAGTATTGGTATCGGACTTATTCTGGAAAAAAAAGGTATCAGTGCATCCCTAACTAAACTATTTGTGAAAAATATTTGTGTTACTTGAAATAAAAGAAACGTTAACTGAACTAAAATAAAATATATTTAATGATTTTTATTTCAGCTAGTAGCCAAAGAGACATTTTTAATTAGTTTAACTTTGTGTACTGAAATAAATGAGAAATTAAAATTAATAAAAACTATAACAAATTACTACTAATTAATAGTAATTAAAATACTACTATTAATTAATATTACTAATTACTAATTAAAACAAACAAACAAAAAAATAAAAATTCAAATTTAAAATAATATTAAAAACAATAACAGTATCTCTGATACTGAAATAAGCTATACTGTACCTTGCTCACAAAGCAGGACATCAATATTGGGAGGAATGCTGAGAGCTCTGTTAGCGATGTGCTTCAATAGAGTGGTCTTCCCTTTCCTGATTCAAACAGGAAACAGGAGTAAGGAAACAAGATTTTACAAGTGTGAAACTTCCAAACAAAATCTTAAGTGCAATGTAGTAATGTGTCAAATTAAAACCATCAACCCACCCATTTGGTCCAACCAGACCGTATCGTCTCCCAGCAACAACCAGAAGGTCTGCGTTAACAAACAGCTCCTTACCGTGGGCTGAAATGCTGAATCTTTCCAACTAAAACATATAATGAAAATCATTTAATACACAGTACTAAGCATTTTCAAATGGCTCAGAGGAAAGTTTCCCATTCGTCTAACCTTGATGTCTGAGGCGTTTTCCAGCATGGCCTGTCGAGAGGACATCTCAGCCTGAGAGACGGAGAAGTCTCCTTCTATTTCGTCCTGAGCACGCACAAGAGCCACCTGACGCTCATACTCCATCTGCACAGCACAGGAGGAAGTGTCTACAATCAGTGTTGCTATTGTTAACTAAAACTATTAAAAAAAAATGTTTGGCTCATTGAAAGAAAAGCTGAAATAAAATTATTTTTAGATGCATAAAAGAATAATAAAAAAAAAACTTAAATTAAGTACTAAGTAGTGTAACAAAGGTTTGTGTTTACATAATATATGTGTGCAAACTGTGTATGTATATTACATTTATATATTATATATGCGTGAGCATATANTATATATATATATATATACACACACACACACACACATAATATATATATATATATAATAAATACACACACATATATATTATGTAAACAAACTTTTATATTAGATGAAATTAATGATTTTGACAACTTTAAGTACTAAAAAGACTAAAAAAAACTAAAGTATTTAAATTGAAGTGAAAACTGAAAATATAAAAATAAACATTCAATATCCTTCTGTGGTCACAACAATTGAGAGCAATTTGTCCTTATATAATATAAACAAATTAGAGTATTAAAAATTTGGATACGCTACCATTTTCTTTTTTTTCTTCTTCTCTTTTTTACTCATGTTAGCGAAAGGATCGTCCACTTGTTTTTCTTTGGCTTGCTCAGCCGCGAGGGCATCCTCTGCACTCTATGGGACAGGAAATAGGATAGTGGATGAAATAACACTTGGGAGATTTTGAATATTAGGAATACAAAATAAAATAATTTTATTGTACCATCATTATGTCATTGTCATCACTCTTTTCCTCCTCCTCTTCATCATCACTAGGAGGAGGGCGAGCAGGCTTCCCTTTCTGAAAACACACCAAAACACTCTCAGAATTTTTTCAGCATCATTACTCCAGTCTTCGGTAACACATGATCCTTCAGAAATAATTCTTATATCAATGTTGAAAACAGTTGTGCTGCTTAAAGGGTTAGTTCACCTAAAAATTAAATTTCTGTCATTAATTACTTATCCTCATGTCGTTCCAAATCCATAAGACCTTCATTTATCTTCGGAACACAAATTAAGATTTTTTTGATGAAATCTGTTTTTTTAACCCCCAGAGAAAGCAACAAAATGACCACATTCAAGGTCCAGAATAGTAGTAAAGACATCGTTAAAATAGTCAACGTGACTACAGTGGTTCAACCTTAATGTTATGAAGTGACGAGAATACTTTTTGTGTGCAAAAACAAAACAAAAATAACGATCTTATTCAACAATTTCATCTGCGAAAAAAAAAAAAAAAGTATTCTCATCGCTTCATAAAATTAAGGTTGAACCACTGTAGTCACGTGGACTATTTTAATGATGTCTTTACTACTTTTCTGGGCCTTGAAAGGTGCAATAACATTGCTGCCTATGTGTAGTTCAGAAACCCTTGGATTTCATCAAGAATATCTTAATCTGTCTTCTGAAGATGAACGAAATGAGGGTGAATAATTAATGACAGAAATTTCATTTTTGGGTGAACTAACCTTTTAAGTCTTAAAGTGTACGTGCAATAGACCTGCCATTTGATCTGTTACCTGTAATGTATTTCTTTCTTTTTCATTTTTTTTTTAACTAACTTTTTATTTGATTTTTTTAATGCAGGGTTTACTTAAAGTATCAATATTTGAAGGCTACATGCTAATGTTTTAATGTGTTATTTAATCATAATTATTAATAGCATTAATAATTAACTAATTTAAGTTTTAAATTAACTAAACTAAGTTTTTACTGTCATATTTGTTTAGATCCTGTTTCCTTGGTTTCTGTGTAGGTTCTCATTTGTTGCCATAATGACTTTTGATCAATTTAATGCATCCTTGCTGAATGAAACTTAATTTCTGAAATAAAAAAAAACATTTTACTGACCTAAAACTTTTGAATGGTAGTATTTATATTAGCTTAATCTGACCTTGGGCTGTTCCTTCTTGCCTTTCTTCTGAGGCTTCTCTTGTTCTTTCTCTTCAGCTTCATCTTCCTCCTGTCAACATTGAGACGTCCTTTAGTTTAGTCACACTTAAACCTTCACTGGCTCGTCAAAACAACAGATATTCATCAAAACAAGAGACACCCACCTTAGATGGTTTAGCAGCAGCTTTCTTGCCCTTTTTCCCTCCCTTCTTTTCATTCTCATCTTTTTTCTCCATCCCTTCATCTTGTTCATCCTCTGAGGCCTCCTGTGTTTAAGAATAGAGTAAACCATAGATCCTAGACTAAATGTGTGATCAAAGCACCATGCACCATACAATATATTGTTAGTAAAGCAGATTGGAATATACAGAAAGGGGTTAGTTTCCATAATGAGTAAACCACTGCTGTAATGTAGCAATATATATATATAAAAAAACAGCAAGGTAGAAGATGTGAATTTTGAAGAAGGAAAAGAGGGAATAAAAATATAAAGAAGCTTAAGAAACAATCCCATGTACCCACCTTCATTATTTTAGGTTTAGCCTTATCTTTTTTCTTGCCCTTGGTTACCTTCTCAACTTCCTGAATCACATACATACATGTACAGAAACAGGCACACGTCCTTATAAATGTAGAAATATTCAATATGCAGCCTAATATGTTCTTCCCTTCCGTATCAAATAAATACATGTGAACAAAATTATGTGAATCGGCCTCGCACAAAAGATTAAAAACCCTGAACCAAGACAGAAGAGGGCCAATATCACACGATTCCATTAAGAAACTTAATTGTTTGGAAAAGGAATGAATGCAAAATGGAATGAATTCCACTGGGAATGTCATGAGGCGAGAGAAAGGACATGAGGGATTGCTGCCGGAGTGGGACTGAAAGGTGAATCAACAGAATATTAGAGAGGATTAATTATGTGGTGGGTTATTCATATGTATTATGGTTACGTACATTAATAAAGGAAGGAAAGCGGTCTGGGTGGAACCTAAATTTTTTACTTTATAACTTATTAAATATGGATATTTTTCTTACACAAATGCATCGCTTCACTTCAGAAGGCCTTTATTAACCCCCCAGAGCAGTGTGGAGTATGTTTATGATGTATGGATGCCCTTTCTTCAGCTTCATACACGTTTACTGCCACTATAAAGCTCGGATGCGTCAGGATATTTATTAATATAACTCAGATTGTGTTCATCAGAAAGAAGAAAGTCATAGACACCTAGGATCGCTTGAGGGTGAGTAAAGCTTGGGGTAATTTTCATTTTAAAGTGAACTAATCCTTTACGACTATATGTAGATATGAAACTAACAAACACTGATATGTGTAATTTCTCTCTACAAAATAATAAAAAAACACTATGAAAATTCTTTATTGTATTGATCGTTGCAAGTAGAAAAATGTCTAGCAGTGTGACATTATACTCATATAAAACTATTTTAAACCGTTTTACATGACTGTATTTGTATTTTTTTTTAAATGTATGTCATTTTAAAATTAATTACTGAGTATAAAACACAAAAATAGTAAAAACAAACAAACTGATATTTAAAAAAAATATATTATTGCAAGAATATGAAATGAAATTTTGTGACACAGACAGATTTTACTGTTATAGCCACACAGACTCAATCCACAGTGACGGACTACGAAATAACGCACCTTAGAGCTCTTCTTGCTTTGGGGTTTATCGTCATCATCATTATCATCTCCACCTGCATCTTCATCATCATCACTTTGCCTTTGACTTAGAGCAGCAAATATGTTGCCACCCTGATAGTATGAAAAGAACAAAAAACAATCTGAGTAATGTGTTGGACCATCTAGATTAGTCCTGCCACTAGTGGACTCACATTGTGGATCACATGACTTAAACTGCACTGTTCTATACATGGTGCAGCAGGAGAAAATGACTGTCCACAAACCCAGTGAAACACCACAAAGTATATCAAAGGAACTCACTTTGTTTCTCTTTCCTCCTTTGACTGGAGCAACAACTGCCAAATAAAAATAAGTCACAATGTTAAATATGTGGTGTGATGTGTGACACACTGGCACAAACAAAGTTTATGACATTACCCTCTTCCTCTTCCTCATCTTCATCGCTGGCCTGGACTGAGAGTTTCTTGAGACGCTGCATGACCTCTGAATCTTCATCATCATCGTCGTCTCCTCCTGCTTTGCCTTTCCGCCTGTCTTTCTTTTTCTTCTGAGGCTAACAGCAAATGACAAAGTAATACAAAAACATGAGTGGAATTTCAATAAATATATTTTTACTTATGCATTTTAAAACACTGGAGTTATATTAAAATAATTCACCTGTTTCCCTTGTGCCTCTTTCACTGTTGGCTGTTCTACGTCCGGTTTATTCTCTGATGCCAGCTCCTCAAAAAACTGTAAGGATGAAATTAAAATGATAAAATGCTGAAATATGCATAAACAATTCAGATGTCAGAGGTATGTTTATTTAAAAATAACATTTATTTTATAATTGCATTTAGTGCTGCTAGTTGATAAGATATTAAATAATTATTTGACAAAAAAAATCCATTATAATGTTTATAATGCACAAATAACTAAAATATATTTATTTTTATATATTTTAATGTACTTGAAACCAAATTAAAGGATTAGTTCACTTTCAAATTAAAATTTCCTGATAATTTACTCACCCCCATGACATCCAAGATGTTCATGTCTTTCTTTCTTCAGTTGAAAATAAATTAAGGTTTTTTATGAAAACATTCCAGGATTATTCTCCTTATAGTGGACTTCAATGGACCCCAAACGGTTGAAGGTCAAAATTACAGTTTCAGTGCAGCTTCAAAGCGTTCTACGTGATCCCAGATGAGAAATAAGGGTCTTATCTAGAGAAACCATCACTTATTTTCTAAAAAAAAATATATTTTATACATTTTAACCATCATCTTGCTCATCTTGAACTAGCTCTCTTCTTCTCTATTAGAATTCCGGCAGTGTAGACACTGCTAAGTGTATTACTGACCTCTACAGGTCAAAGTTTGAACTAAATTGTCATATACTATATTCTAGTGCAAGTATATAACAATTAGTTAAAACTTTGACATGTGGAGGGCAGTAATACTCTTAGCAGTGTCTACACTGCTGGAATTCTAATAGAGAAGAAGAAGAGAGCATTTATGGTTAAAATGTAAAAAAAATTAATTCTTTTTTTAGAAAATGAGCGATGGTTTCTCTAAATAAGACCCTTATTCCTCATCTGGGATCGTGTAGAACGCTTTGAAGCTGCACTGAAACTGTAATTTTGACCTCCAACCATTTGGAGGCCATTGAAGTCCACTATATGGAGAAAAATCCTAGAATGTTTTCATCATTAATTTCTTTTCGACTGAAGAAAGAAAGACATGGACATCTTGGATGGCATGGGGGTGAGTAAATTATCAGGAAATTTTCATTTGAAAGTGAACTAATCCTTTAAGCAAAATATTTATAATTTAAGTTAAAACAGATCACAGTTGTGAATGAAGACTTACACTCTTCTTCCCCTTCTTATCCTTCTTTCCTTTTTTGACAGGTTTGTCTAAACAAAGAAAAATCATTATAGTAAGCACTTCTGTCAACATAAACACTCACAAACAAACACACCAGACAAAGCAGACTGGAATGAACATGCACAATATGCACACCGACAGAAGTATGACAATGCCACAGAAAGAATGTCATGTGTACTGGAATAAAAACAACGACTGTCTCAAAAATAGTGAGCTGCCTAACTAGACAGCATTTTTGGGAATCATATTCAATTAGGCACTTTTGAACATTCCCAAAAATGCTGCCGCTCACTAGGTTTTGAAACACAACCACTATATCAGCAGTTAACGCTTGCGCACAGTAGATACATGGATCAAAAGCGAATATGGTCTTAAATTATATCCGGCTGACAAAATGATGTAATGACAGTGAAACATCAAACTCCGCACCAAAGCTAATGGGCTAAGCAAAATATACCAGCAATATAATAAAACACAGCCACTTTATCTACATTAAACACAGTGAAAGTAAGAAAAATGTCATTAAAAGCAGAGCTGTCATCACAGAAACTATTTCGATATGGTTGCATCATATTCATGTCGCTATTATTATCAAGCTGTGTTGTAACAGAACCCCATAATCTTACCTGTTTGTTGTTCATCATCACCCTCCCATTCAGCCACTTCTTTTAATTTCTTTGGCATTTTTTCTGCTAAACCTTTTCTCTCACAAGGAATGAAAATAAATTAGAGTGTTGAATGTAACTCAGGGATGTATCACAGCTGACAATGAGCACGAGCACACTGTAGCTCACATCACATGCGGCCTATCCGCTCACTGCCACAGACATGCAAACGCCGGGAGTTCTGTTTGCGACAGCGCCATTACCACATGCAGGCCGCCGAGGGTATTGCACTGGCGTTGCCTAAAATGGTTGATTTCAAAGAAAAGGTTTGTACCGTAGAAATTGTGCTGGTGTTTATTTAGTTATTTTTTCTAGAAAACTTGGTTTATTTAAAACGCTTAAATGTTTCATTAAAAAAAAATCAGGAATTCATTTTTTAATTTAATATAACACTTTATTTTAGTGTTCTTGTTACACGTTACATGTGCTTACTTAGGTAGTAACTAGTAACAGTAAATAATGCATTGCAATTACAAGCAGCTAACCCTAAACCAAACCAAACCCTAACCCTTCAGTAAGTACATGTTAATTAATATTACTCAGTATTGGTGCAATTACACTATAACAAGGATTTATTAAAATTAAGTGTAACCTGACCTAATATAATATAATATAATATAATAAAAAAATAATATTTAATGAATTCCACTGAAAAAATAATATCCAAATCTGAATAATATACATACATCTGAATATACAGTATTTGAATCTACTGTACTGCGTTTCAGACTTTTATTTTGAAAAGAAAAAGCCGCCATAGTTCACAGCGAGCGTGAGTGTCTTGCAGTACGTCGCGTCCGCCACTGGATGCCGCTGTAAAAGGCAGATTACGCTTCTAGAAGGTGGTGGACGCATGCGCAGTGCCTCAGACTGGCACTGGGCAAGGACATAAGGAGAGTGACATTTGTGTAACGTTAAAAACAGATTCATATTCTTTCTAAATCACACAGAAGTTTGCGTCAATCAGATTTGGATACACTCTGGCATCTCTGAACAGTGAGCTGACGCTCTACAGCATTAAATCTGATTCTTTGAAGACAGGTATGCATTTAATTGACCAGCAATACAGCTAACTGACTGACATGTATAGATATGAAGACTAACAGAATAACTATTATCTTTCCAACTCAGACAGGAAACACTTTCAACAGAATCACTATCCTCTTTATTATCCTACAGTATCTCGATTTGGAAAGAATTTATTATACTTCTCGGATTGTCAGCTCTGGGTTGAAAGTGTTGATTTGTAAAGTGTGACCCAAGCGTGATGTTCATGTGTCAGGCTGCCTCTGATCACTGTAAATACCTGCCCAACTGTAAATATAGTATATTTAGCTAAAACGATACGAGGCTTTTTATTTAATCCGAACAGATGATTGAGCAACATAACGTACTAAGCTCCTTCAATTATTTTTCATTATTACTTCTGAATTAAGGTCTTGAGATGCCTTTAGAAGGCATTTTTTGGGCATTCAGAAATGCAGCATGGCCATCATAGGTGCCTGCTGCATATTTAGACGCTCTAAAGTGCTGTTTAGGTTGGCAGGTTTTGAGACACTGTCGTTGTGTTCAACTTTTGCACCTTTTCTGTCCCACACTTGCTGCTGCCACTCACTCTAAATTACCTAGCTGCTTGCTTATACAGCATTCATCAGTTAATCCTGAAAAGAATGTATCATGGTTTCCACAAAAACAAACAAACAAACAAACAAACAAAACAAAAAAACAGCACAACTGTGTTCAACATTGATAATAATAAGAAATGTTTCTTGAGTGGCAAATCAGCATATTAGAATGAATTCTGAAGGATCATGTGACACTGAAGACTGGAGTGATGATGCTGAAAATACAACTTTGCATCACAAGGAATTAATTTTAAAATGTTAATTTAATTTGTTGTAATATTTCACACTATTATTGTTTTACTGTATTTTTAATCATACATGCAGCCTTGGTGAGTACAAACTACCTTTTTTTTCAAGAACATTAGTAACTTTTACTGACCCAAAGCTTTTGAACAGTAGTGTAGCTCGAGTAGTAGAGCAGTGTGAGTAATTCAATGGGTTAGATTCCTGGGAAACTCACAAACTGAGAAAATGTAGACCATGAATGCATTGTAAATTGCTTTGGTTAAGCATATCTGCCAGATGCATGCATATAAATGTGAAGAACTGAATGTCTTTAAATGTCATATTTTGTCTTCCCTTGCAAGGTTTTGAAGGACTGCAGTTGCACTGTGAATGAGTGATTAACCAAAGGCAGCAGTGGATGGGAGAGTTCACGTTTCCTCCTATTTGAGTAGCTTGATGATGTCATCTTTCTGAGACTCCATCGAGGTTGCCTCAGCACCCTGACTTGAATGGCTGTGTGCAGAGGGGGTGTCTCTCTTTGGGTGGGGTGTGTCAGGAACCATGGCGGCAGGCAACCAATGACGAAACAGTGCTGGAATTTATGTCAGGTACAACATTGATAATAATAATAAATGTTTCTTAAATAAATCAGCATATTAGAATCATTTATAAAGAATCATGCGACACTGAAGACTGGAGTAATGATGCTGAAAATTCAGCTTAATGAAGTTACATTTTAAAACATTAAAGTGGTCATATGAAGCTATTTTAAAAGTTCATTATTTTGATTATTGGGTGTAATAGAATAGGTTAACATGCTTAAATGTTCAAAAAACATTATTTTTTACACTATTGCAGCTCCTCTATTCCTGGTCTGTCAAAAACCCCTCCTTCGAAAATCTCAGAGTGCTCTGATTAGCCAGCTGATATAGTGTGTTGTGATTGGCCAAACACCTTAAGCGTGAGTCGGAAATGTAACGCTCCTTACCATAATCGTGAGCTTCAGCTTCCAAGGCTTCTAAAGCATCTGTACACAGTTAATAATAATGTTGTCAGTTTCACTGTATCAGTTCAAGCCCGAGTCAGATTCTGAAAATGCGGATGATCAAACTGATTGATCGCAACCAAATTTGCAAGCACAAGTTTCACAGTGAATGTTTCACAGTGGTAAGCAGTGGTGGGGAAAGTTACTTTTAAAGTAATGCATTACAATATTGAGTTACTTCCTAAAAAAGTAACTAATTGTTTTAGTTACTTTTTATGAAAAGTAATGCGCCACATTACTTTTGCGTTACTTTTTCTCACCTGGGCTGGGCTTGCTTGTTTGTTTTTTAATAACAACATAAAAGTTATATTTTTGGCAAATGTTAAGGCCCTTTCACACCAAAAGTGAAATGAATAAGCTTCAGGTTGAAGGAAAAGCATATTTATGCCTGCACAGTAGAGGGCGCAGTTCAAACAAACTTTCAGCTGTGCTGCCATTCTGGATTGAAGAAGAATAGAATACAGGAGAATTATTTCTAAATCTAATCTAAAGTAATTTTTGCTTATTAGTATGGTTTAATTGGATCATCAATGGTCAGCAGCAAAGACATTGGTTAATAAAGTGAGATTAAATACATAAAGTATGTTTGTATAATTTAATAATAAAGTTAATTATTACATGTTTGCGTAAAATTCTGAGATTGCATTTCACTGTTTTTATTCATTTTGAGGAATACTGAATGTTTTCGTGCAAGTGAGATGAGTAAATGCGTGTTCACATTCAGTCTAGAACTACAGTAACCATCATGTTTACACAGCGCACACAACACCTCAGCACTTTATTTCTCTCAACATGGGGACAGGAGAGCTGTCTGTCAATAAATGTGAAAAAGTAACTTTCGTTACTTATTTGAAAAAGTCACTTAGATATTTTGTTATAAATTGAAAAAAATTATAACTTACTTTACTAGTTACTTGTAAATGTAATCTGATTACGTAACTCAAGTTACTTGTAATGCGTTACCACCCAATTCTGGTGGTAAGTAGTCTTTGTATATAGCCGATGTTGTACTCTCCCAGGTTCAGGAAGCTGTCCTATGTAAAATGTGATGTGCATAAGCAAACTTTTGGGTTGTACTGTTCAGCAACAGCTTTATTAATAAATCGTAAACTCTGATTAAACTCCTTTCGCATCCAAACACACTCTGCGACATGACGACAACACTTCAGTCCACTGAACCCTTGCCTTCTTTCTTTGCGTATGCCTTTGAGAGGGCATTATGCAAATATTTTACATTGTGATCTGGAAGTTTAAGGAAGTAATATCTGGACTTGGATTGAGGCATTTTAAGCAGGTCTGGGTCAGTGTTTTCTTTAATAAATCACTTTGTGGGAAACTATGAGCTTGGTAAATTTGCAGATCGTATACATGCACAAACAGATACATTACACACTAAAGAAAAAGGAAAACGTTAAAAAGCATCATATGACCCCTTTAAAATAGAAAACAGTTCTTTAATTGTTGAATTTTTAAAAATTTTAATTGTAATAATATTTCACAACATTACTATTTTTAATGTATTTTGAATCAAATAAATGCAGCCTTGGCCGTACTTTTTTTTTTTTTTCTTCTATTTTTCAAGTCATTACATTGAAACTTTATTCTTAAATGCTATAAAATTTTTCAAACCATATGAAATCAATATGAATACAAAAATTAAATTTCTAAGAACTTGGCACAAAACTCTGTATTTTTAAAAATTTTTTCCTTTGGATACCCATATTGGTCATTGACCCGTGTGTGAATATCTAGTTTATCTCGTTAATCTGTCTAACCAGATTCTGTCTGATTTGCAGACAACCGAGTTTCACTTAAATGACAACTGTAGGACCCTGAGCAGTGCATCATGGGCCTTGGCTCCTCCAAACAGTCTACGATATCTGTCTATTAAACCACCATCCTTGTCCCATCCTTTCCACCATGCATGCCAGCCAAACCGAGCGACCAACCTAGAGGAGGAGGATTGGGAGGAGGCTGTCAGCTTGTGCGTCCTGCTCCAACCCGGTGAGACCGATGAGCAGCACACTGTGGTGGAAGTGCCCTTTGTTGGGCTGGCCAAACTAAGTGAGCTCCTTGCCTTGGGACCCATCAGACCCTTTGACTTGCTTTTTCCTTTAACCACTGTTGATGGGAGCAGAGAGGATGATATTAGCATTACCGGAAAGGAAGGGACAGACACGGAGAGAGGTTCCTTTAGGAGTCTCTTTGAGACCGAGGGATGCCCTGCGCCGTTTATGTTGGGCTCTCGCTTCTTTTGCTTTCACTGCCCCGGGATGAAGTCTGTCTCGGAGATTGGGGACAAATCAGGAAAGGAACAGGATGAGCAGAGCTTCTATCCAGCCCTCCATGTCACACATTGCAGCCATGCTGAGACTGAGAGAGTGGACAACAGTTCTAGCCAAAGAGACATGGAGAATGAAGAGAAACTGGCCCTGATGTATGAAAAGCTGAGGGTGGAGGTAAGATGAGTTTAAGAGGAATGAAATGGACCACTTGTAGAAAAATGAATGGGAGAAATGATAATAGTCAATATGGAGGCCCACACAATATTTGGTCTAGCCTGAGATATATAGTTTTTTTATTATTATTTAAGCTAAACAATTGAAATTTTTGTTTCAGATTGTATTGTATTATTGATTTTAAATATGTTATTGCAATATAATCTTGACTGATAGTTTAGGTTCCACATTGTGTTTCAGCTGCCTAGTTTCTTTGTGAAAAATCATGACTACAGCATATACTCTGAAGATGTTGAGTTCATCAATGGTCTTCTGAACACAAAGACAAGGTAAGGAGTTTCTAGATGCATGTCATTTTAGATTTTAGGCCTCATAGTCACTTATACTATCTGTCACTTAACACATGTCACTTGTTGTTCAAACTCTGTTGGTTGCATACTGCTAATTAATGGGTGTGGTAAACTCTACAAATGATAACAACTTTTGTTTACAGCTTATAGATCAACAAGATTCGATGTCCAACACAATAATAAAACAAAAAACAAACAAAAAAAACATAAGCACATCAAAAAAGCTTTGCAAGCAAAGCTAAAATTTTGTTCCCTCAAGAAGTTAAATTTTTTTTTTTCTTGTTTGCAAAACATTCACAAGCACATAAAACAAGTTTTTTTGTTACATCTAGATGTTTTGATTGTCCCAAGTTTTGTTCTCAAAACATTTTTGTTTTATGTTGGAAAAAGTTTTGCTTGCAAAACATTTTTTTTTTGCAAGCACATCAAAAAACTAGCAAAATGTTTTGCAATACAAAATAAAAAAGCAAAACTTAATACATTTAATACTAATTATTACATTTAATACTAAACAAATTGGTGGTTTTGTTTGCTAACTGACTGGTTTCGGCTTGTTACCAGGGTACCGATACTTTTGAAACAGCACTGCTGATTGGTATATGCTTCTTTTTCTATGTCTAAAGGGGTCGTGTAGTGTACCAGCTGACTCTGACAGTTTGGCGATTGATGTGTCTGTGTTACTATGCGGATGCTCAGCTGGAAGTGCTGAAGCTGACCAAGCATCTAGAAGATGGCTCCATCAAAGCTCGCTGGAGAGTCAAAGGCCTCCCCTTCCACTCCATTCTGGTGTTCTTCTACAAAAAAGACAAGAGCAATCTCTACAGGTGAGTCATGCTGTGATAGCCTATCAAAGCCATGCCCTGTACTCGTCTTTGTGTAACTTTTATTTGTTTATCTTTTCAGAACATATGATGCATTCTCCACCTTCTATGTTGGCTCTGATGGACGAATACACCGCCATAAAGTTGAAAAGGTGAGGTTTGCTTGCAACTTGCCATATTCAGAAACAAATAGGACTTGAAACTTAAGCTCATTTTTATTGCTTTCCTACAAAGGGTTAATAAAAAAGAAATGTCCAATTCATAAGTCAGTAAGATTTTTATTTATTTATTTTTTTTAAAGAAAATCATATTTTCAGAGCCAACATCATCCTAGACGGCAATGAATAAAGCGCATGTCTTTACTAAAAGCTAAAAGGCTGCACAATTGCACATAATTAAAAACAATCGAAACATATGGAGCAAGACTTTAGACCAATGAGATGGCAATAGGCCAATTTTGACCTGGTAATGATTAATCAAAATGTAATAACAGTGTCAGTGTTGCTTTAAATTAGAATTACACTTCAATTTCTACTATAAAGCAGCTCTGAGTGTTTCTTTTCACTCGTGGAAATCTGACAAATCGATGGCCAAAATAGAAGAAAATGAACCGGAGAAGATTTCCAAGTCAAAGACGGTGGTGCCCCAGAGCCACACCCCTACCCATTACGTGTTCGCCACAGACCAATGGCAGTTTTAAGGTGTTTACCAGCCTGAGCGAACTTTCCGGAAAGTTCACTTTGGCAAGCTGTTTCGACCTCCCTAAACGATTTTGTTCGAAATGATGTCACAAAAGTTCATTCTTCGATTTCGCTTGAAATATATCGCGGCCTGCGAGCTCGCATTAATCTGCCTCCATTTTAGAGTGCAAAGCCCACATCTCAACATCCAATCAACAACTGATGCATAGAACCAAGTCCCCGGTCCACACTTTTTTCTTTTTCGAAAATCCATTTCACTTGGCTATACATCACAATATGAAAAAAAATCTGTTGCTACTTCCGTTTTATCATGAGTTTAAACACCATTAATTTTGTAATTCCAGAGGTTTCAAGAACTATATGTTTGGTAACACTTTATTTCGATGGTCCACTTTAGACATTCTACTAACTACAAGTAACTTTACAACTACATGTCAACTAGCAGTCATGTCATTAGAGTAATAGTACACTGTCTGTTTAGTATCTATTAACTCTTTATTTTGATGATCCCCCAACAGACATTTTACTGACTTTAAGTAACTTTGCAAGTACATGTCAAATTATTCTACTAACTTGAACCCTAACACAGGTGTATCCAATTCTGCTCCTGGAGGCCTATGTCCTGCAGAGCTTAGCTCCAGCCCCAATCAAACACACTTGAACCAGTTAATCAAGTTCTTCCAGGCAGGTTGAGACGAGTTGGAGCTAAGGCTATGTTCAGACTGTCCGATTTTTGTGCATATCCGATTGAAATCCAATCAGATTTAGCAAGTGTGAATGGAAAAAAATCACATGAAATGTGATTTTTACTAATCCGTTTTGAGCTACACTCATATGTGGTTTGAAATCCTATTTCAAATCGCATTTCTGGTAGTCTAAGTCTGACTGCTGTGATCGGATTTCGCGTGGTTTATGTGACTTTAAAACTTAAACGTCAGACGTTTTATAGGTAAAGACGCTGCAGAAACAGGTTGTGTTGTTGCAAAGTGCCGGGCGAGCAGAATAACATTATAACAGAAACATTTTGAAAATGGCGGAGTTGACAGCGTGGAATAAAGCAGCTCATGCCAGCCTCCTATGTTTCTGCCGTTAACGCAGTAGTCCAGCGCGCGGCGGCTACACAATGTCATATTGTAAATAAGACAATATTGCAAATATAACACATTGCAAAAATTTTTTTTGGGCATATGCCTGCCAACGTCAATGTCAGTGCCATAGAAACCACTACAGATACCCCGGAAAACGAAAGAGCGGCATGGACACACAAATCAGTTCTGAACTGTTGCGATACACAATGTGGACGTCAGTAATTTTAGATCAGATTCCAATCAGATACACACATATTCGGATTTGGACTTTTGGACACCCATGCCCTAACCTAACAGTCTACTAATTCTCTACTGAGAGTTAGTTGACATGTAGTTGCAAAGTTACCTATAGTTGGCAGAATGTCTAAAGATTCGATTATCGAAATAAAATATAATTGTTTTTCAATAATAACAGTTTTTGGGGATGAGCAAAAGAAATGTTATTTCAGTATACATAGTTTTTTTAGGCATTTTAATTTAGATTAGAGTTAGATTGTAAAAGGAGCTCTAAGTGATCCTGGGTGGAGAAACTTTCTGTTGACGTTCGAAGTGTTGTCAAACAAAACAGAGGCTAGCTAGAACCTCCTCCCCCTCCCCTCCTTGCTTCCTGAAACAGTCATGAACACGCATTTAAAATCATTCTTGTCGGTTATTGGCTGGAGCATGTTTTTCTGGACCATGTTTTTTTACAGTGTGTTCAGGGGACAGGCAGCTAGCGGATAGTGAGGAGATGTTTGCTGTATGTGACAAAAAATGTTTTGGCCTAAAAACGTGTGACATCACTTAGAGCACCTTTAATATAATTTATTAATATGTAATTAATAAATATAATTAATTAATTTAAATACACCCCTTGGAAGTTTACTGAGACCCTCTGGTTGAGAAACACTGCTTTATTGTGTCATGTCTGGTTAACCTTAACATTAACCTTATTGTTTATCTATGTTGGCAGGTTATGGAGGCTCGTCCCCCCTTGCTGCCCAAAGTGACCTCAGTGCTGGCCGGGGCTCTGGTGGCCCTGGGCATTCAGGAACACCGCCCCGCCCTCAACCTGCTCCCACTCCTACTGTCTTCCCTCCGACAGGCCCGAGCCTGAGCCAGATGTATGGATGTGTATGCTCAGAAGAACTTGTGTTTGGTCACACCATTAAAAAGACTGAAAAAGATGCAGCGCTGTATTGTGTGGGTTGAGTGAATGAGATGTTGGTAACTGTTTTTTTTTTAGGAGGAAATATTTGCAGGAATAAGAACAAACAAGTTAAAACTGTTCTCACTTGAAACAATCTTCTGTGTGCGCTCTTTACATTATTTAAATATCACCAAACTGATATCGGTTACCTCTACACTCTGGTTTGGTTTGTAACAGGTTTCAGAGCCTAGTTAATATATACTCCACTATAAGGCAGGATAACCCACTAGCCAATCATTTGAGCCATCGCTAACTAGGAGGTTAAAAACGCACAACTCTTAACAGATGACCCATTACATTACTGTGTAGGTAAATTCAAGGCCATTTGTAAATACATTCAGGCAGCTCTGCTGAGACTGAGGCTGTAAAAATGTACGGCTTTTAAGCACATGCCAGATAAAAGGGTTGATGAAGTTCTCACATTGACAGTAATACATCAGCAGTGGTGGTTGTCTAATAGGAACTGGTCACGGTAAGTATTGACCGGCTTACATTGTAATAATTATATATTTTTTGTATTTATATATTCATTGGAGTTTTCATCAGTTGCATTGATTTAAATGTTGTAGAGAATGGTACCTGTTTGCAGCTGTTTCATTTAGCAGCAGAATTCATTGAAAGTCTTCAGGGTTGCTACCTTTTTCATGACCTTTTAAGGGAAAGTGATGCCAGGGACTGCCTTTTGAGGGTAGAGTTTAGTTGTTCTAGACTTGTTCTTGCTTGCCCTTACCTTTCTTATTTGCATCGCTTTAAATGTGCAAATCAAATTGAATAGGTTAATACGTTCCCTGCATAATAACATTGCCAAATCTGCACTGGTCTTACTTAAAAAGTCATGCCGTCCATGTAAATTAAAGCACTCTTTCAAAAAAAAATGTCAAACTCCATCCTTCATGCATAACCCATACATTATTAAGGATAGAGTTTTGCAGATGCTAAATTTTTCTCATGGTCAATTGGTCGGTTCAACACAGTAATGTCCATTTTTATTTCATTGGTTCAATATTTGACTTTCAGTGCATTTTGGGTGATAACACGCTGTTCACCTACTTAAAGTGTAATGTGTTTTAACAAGAATGCTTTCAATTGCTTTAACGTCCTGTGGTAAAGACATAGACCAAACACTTTAATAGACTTCCTGTGTCACAAAGTAGTCAGAACACATTTTTCTCAAGTGCTTGCGCTTTTAAATGGACAATAAAGCATGAAACGTTATCACTCTGCAATCTGTGCAATTCAGTTTCAAAGGTTGAAACATAACCATAAAAACATGGCTGAGTCATTGTTCTGTGATTAGTTCTGCGCTAATTACCCCAAAAACCTCAATATGTTGTATGACAAATAAAATGCATAGTGACATTAATATCTTTGGTCTCTGTTTTTATGTCTTATTCTCTTCTATTTAGATTTTTAGATGATCTTCTAAATAAATAAATTAGTTGCAAATAAAGGCCTTTTTCATAAGGTAAACTTTGTTTTAATACAGTTAAATCTTTTTTGTTGTTATGGTACACTACCTTTCTCGGATTTAAATTCACAATTGCGTTTTATAAAGTCAGAATTGGGAGATACAGTCAAACCAAAAATTATTCTGATATTTTTTATATATTTTTACTAATGGGTGCAGGACACTATAGTTCATTTATGTTAGTGAGGATAGCAAAATAAAGTAAATATTATACCCAAAGATTCTTCATACAGTGGACTACCAGTAAAATTGATAAAATTTTAAAAAGATTTTTCTGACAAAGTTTCTCTGAGATCTAGTCATATTTTATTACCATTTTTTTAAACTATAGTAAATAAACTGTATTAATGAATAAAAAGTTCAAGATGTTTGAATACATTTTGGTCAGAATTGCATGATAAATACTGTTTTTCTCGCAATTGCGAGTTTATATCTCACAATTCTGACTTTTCTTTCAATTCAGATTTTTTTTCTGGGAAATTGCAAGTTTATATCTCGCAATTCTGACTTTTTCTCAATATTGCGAGTTTATATCTCACAATTCTGACTTTATAACTTGCAACTGCAACTTTATATCACGCAATTCTGAAAAAAATGTCAGAATTGTAAAATGAAAACTCGTACCTTTTTTTGTGTTACATAACTATTAGTATTCCAAAGTATTCTAAAGTATTTAGATTAAGTAACAAAGCTTGAGTAATCTAACGAAATACGTTACAAATAACTTTTTAAAGCATGTATTTTGTAATCTGTAGTAAAATACATTTTAAAAGTAACATTGATGTCTTTGGTCTCTGTTTTTGTCTCATTCTGTTCCATTTAAATATTTAGATCATCTTCTAAATAAATAAATTAGTCAGTAAGAATATTTCTTAAGAAAAAAAATAATACTTTTGTTCAGCAAAGGTGCATTAAATTGATCAAAAATGCCAGTAAAGACTTTTAAATTGTTAAAACATTTCAAATAAAAGCCTTCTATTCATCATAGAATCTGAGTATCAGAAATGTATCACGGTTTTCACAAAAAATGTAAGCAACACACTGTTTTCAATATTGACAAATATATATCCTAATAATAATAATAATAATAATAATAATAAGGATCATGTGATCGTAACAGCTGCTGAAAATTGTATAAAAAAATCTTATTTTATGTGCATTTTTGCAGCCATGTTATACCAAAAAATTCACTAATTTGATTATCTCTTGATTTTAATGATAGTACAATTATTGTGAGAAAATTAAATTTAATATGGGTAACGGTTACAAATTAAGCCTATATTACATTTTTGTTCAGTACAGGCTAGCAATTCAGGGACCAAATGTTTGTAGTTAGTGATAAACTTATGTTTCCCATAAATTGAAGAAAAGCATTTGTTTGTAAAATTTTTTTTGTATCAGGGTTGAATGGTTGAGCTACGGTGAATGAAACAATATATAATATGTGACCCTGGAGCACAAAACCAGTCGTAAGTCGCAGGGGTATATTTGTAGCAATAGCCAACAATACATTGTATGGGTCAAAATTATAAATTTTTCTTTTATGCCAAAAATCATTGGGTTATTAAGTAAAGATCATGTTCCATGAAGATATTTTGTAAATTTCTTACCGTAAATATATCAAAAATATATTTTTGTAAGTGGATATGCATTGCTAAGGACTTCATTTGGACAACTTTAAAGGTAATTTTCTCAATATTTTGATTGTTTTGCACCCTCAGATTCTAGATTTTCAAATAGTCGTATCTCGGCACAATATTGTCCTATCCTAACAAACCATACATCAATGGAAAGCTTATTTATTCAGACCCTTATGACTGGTTTTGTGGTCCAGGGTCACATATAAGCAAAAATCGACAATTCTCCAAATTATCTTACTTCCTCGGTGTCACAATTTTATTGCTTTATAAAAGTAGTGTGACACTATAGTTTGTGCAACTTGAAACCACTTGAAAGTCACTGCGTTTGTTTTAAAAACTAAACCATAAGCACAGGTCTTTCTTTAATATCAGTGACAAAACATATGGAGGCAGACACAGCTGTGTTTTTTAAAACCAATAGCAATTCTAGACTTGGATCATTTTATTCATAACAGCCAAATTGATGAACAACATGATGGAGCCAACAGGATGTTTTTGGCATGCAAGAAATAATTACAAGTAACAGCTCTATGGCATCACTATGACTAAAACACTTCCAGTCCTCAGTGACAAATGTGCAGTGCTGTATGTCTAATCATGCTGCACCTTGTAAACATCCATCTTGGCATCCTCTTTATCTACACATTGAGCAAGTCAAGCTGGAATGAATTAGGTTTTCTTCATGTATATGTGCCTAATACAACTGCTATTATAGTCAATATTAAAACAACTTAGTACAACAATGTACAGCTAATTTACAATGGACATACATGAATCCTGTCAGTGTAAACCTGACTGACTGTGATGACAATATACAAAGAATATAAGATGGACGCCATGTAGAAGGAAGAAAGTCTAGTTTCTTCTGCCTCTATGGCCGGTCTAGGTCACCGGCTCTATATTTAGTCACTATCCACACATTTGACTATGGCAAACATCTGAGTTATGTGTCAGTTACCGATTTCAAAGCAGCTGGGTTCTCTCAAGACATGAGACGCTATAGGCTCTTCCCTTTCGAGGCGTCATGGTCATGACTGCGCTTGACAGATGACAAGACAGATGTGTAAGCAGAGCTATCAGGTTAAGAGTCCTCCGAAAAAGCTCTGTGTGTGTTGGGAAAGCGCTGGTGGTTGTAGTCTGGATCATCGCTCAGTCTTTTCTTTATATCACTCTTCACCTGGAAGACAATTAAGGATGAAAAAGGTTTCAAAGGTTCAAAGCCATTCAGAGAGCAAGATCACAACGGGCCTGTTTACACCTGGTCACTTAATGCGTTTTCTCTGATTGGATAGCTATCTGATTTATAAAAACGATTGTATTTACACTTGGCCACATAAATGTGTCGCCACAAACCGGATATAAATCCGATCTTCAATTCCCGTGCAGATTTCATGGAGGTCACGTCACCGAAAGCAACAAATATGAGCTTCATTTTATTGATCATCAGCTAATTTCAAAATCAGAGACCGCAATAGGAGAGAGCGCGGCAACAGCAGTGGTAAGATCTTTTAGTCTCATTACTTTTAATGAAGATGATTGTGTTTTGAGCACCTGCGACTTACTTTCAGTTTGATTCGCGGCAGTTTGCGCGTTGTCTTGCTGAATAGATACTCAGCTGCTCATATGCGGCAATGTGTGCTGCAGTAGCGCTATCATATCTGGCTATAACATGTTATTTAGCCTATAACACACTCACACATTTTTGTTTATTTTTTAGTATTTTTGGGAGGAGTTAAATTTACATATGTGGTTTCAACAACCAGATGCATTTAGACCTGTTCAGTTTTGACTGGAATGTGTCCCAGACCTGTAGTGAAGTGGTTTAAGCGATCGGATTTATATCAGTCTCAAATGTGTTTCGGAGGGCATTTAGACCTGGTATTTTCACGATCGGACAGCTATCCGATCAGAGAAAGCGCATGAAGTGACCAGGTGTAAACAGGCCCAATGAATCTGAATGGTATTCCCGCAGGATCTGAAAGATTTCTTGCGAGACTGAATTTGAAGCTTTAAAGTGCCCTTTTATGCTTTTTTCAGATATTACCTTTCATGTAGTGTGTTATTTAGCTGTTTGTTAATGTAAAAGGTAAGAAAGAACCAATTCTGAACTGCCTTAAATGAGGCGTCAGTAATTCCAGTCTCACTTCCTGTTAAAAACCTATGTAGGTTTGTAAATAAATAATACTAACATAATACTGTTCCACACAGGTGTCGCAGGATGGATTAGGTGTGGTTTTAGTTTCTTACCTGTTGTGTGTATGCTTCCTGCAGCTCTGGTGCCTCCAGCTCCCCCTGCAGGCTGTCTGGGGCAGTAACAGGTCGCACCCCTGCTGTCCTGGCAGCTCGACTCACAGCTTCAGCTAAAGAGAGGTGAGGACCCTCCCCCTGTGCGGTCTGTGAGCCACATGAATGTAAAGGAAGGATATCTGATCAGTGTAATGCAGTTTCAATGAATTGTTCCTTTTGCACTGGTGATCTATCGTAGTGAATGCAGATAGTGAACAGACCTTCCTCCTCTTGGCTGGCATCCCGTGCAGATAAGCATCAGACAGAGGAGGCTGTGCTTTCATCTTCCTCTGTGTCAACATGTCATGTCTTATGATGGGTACCCACTCCTGATAAACACAAATATCAAAACACTCTCATTATTACTTATAGACTAAGGATAATAAATAGTCGAATTGTAATATTGGAAATTTTACTGTTATCGGCCATAACAGATTTTTAATATCAGTGCTTCCCTATTTTTGCTCTGTTATCTTTGAGGTCATTTATATGCTTGTGTACAAACAAAAGACTGACAAACGTTTGGCAGATACACTGAATCAGTAGACAATGGAGTCTTACGGGTGGAACAGTTGCTGCCCAAGGCTCTGCCTCCCCAGTTGACTCCTCCCTGTCTGTGGTTGCCATGGCTACCGCTCCGCGCAACTCTTCTAACAATGGCCTCCCGGGTGGTTCATCACCATCAGCAGTGTCTCCTGAGGATGCCATGACTTCCTCTGCAGTGGTGGCAGGAGCAGGAGACAGACCCTCTTCCATCTGGAATATATAATTATTACATATTATTATCATAACATACAGTTTATAGTACAGACCTACACCCAGATGTGTTCAGACATGTGAGTCATTACATAAACGACAGATGCATACGATGCTGCTCACACCATGTGTGTGTACTTAATTATATTTATAATATACAATAATATACACTACCATTCAAAAGTTTGAGGTTGGTAAGATTTTTGTTAATGTTTTTGATGGTAAAGCTGAATTTTTAGCAGCCATTACACTCCAGTCTTCGGTGTCACATGATCCTTGTGCTGATGAATGTGCTGATTTGGTGCTCAAGTAACATTTCTTACTATTATCAATGTTTAGAATAGTTAACATTTTTGTCACTTTTGATCTATTTAATGTGTTCTTGCTGAAAAAAAAAAAACATTTAAAAAAAATCTTACTGATGCCAAACTTTTTTATTATGAGGAAATACTACAAGTATTAAGTGTGTATATAAGTAAGATAAAGTTGCATAGACTTTCATACAGTATGTTTTATTCGGCTTATTTGCAAATAATACTTTTCAGTGGCAATAAACCAGATTTAATCTCCTTGTGTTGAAACGTACCTCAACACTCATGTTATCTGACTGCTGGCTTGCTTGTGCACCTGACTCTGTTCTCTGAGACGACTCGCTCTGTACATGAAAAAGGTAATAGAAGCATATTCAGTTCTGTATTCGGTGGCTCAGTTTGGGAGTGAATCCTGATGAGGGGGTGAATCTAAATCAGGGTGTCCAAACCTGTTCCTGGAAGGCCACTGTCCTGCAGAGTTTAGCTCCAACACTAATTAAAAACACCTAAATCAGCTAATCTAAGGCTGTGTCCGAAATTGCCCCCTACACCCTTAAATAGGGCACTATTTGAGGGGACAAGGGTAGTGGTGTCCGAAACCATAGTGAATGTTATCGAGTACACTCACTCAATAAGACTCAGTCAACAGCTAGCGAACACCCATAATGCAGTGTGAGGGTCATGCTGAATTAATTCCGACGTCTTGCCAGAAGATCCAATGTGGGAACAGCGTAATATACAGGTATAAATTCCTTTTTAATTTCGGCTTTTCATTACTACTGAGCTGCCAGTTAGCCAAGTTTCAAATGATTATTAAACAGCCAGCAAAAACTATGCAAAAGCGGCAGCCCTTCCAGCGCACTCAGTGTTTGAACTCACTCATTTGTTCTCATTCACTCCTTCAAGTGGACTATATTAGTGGAGTAATATAGGCAATAGTGAATGAGGTATTACAGGGGGGCGATTTTGAACACAGCTAAGGTCTACAGGATGACTAGAAATTAGTTTTAGAGCTGATTGAGGCTAAAATCTGCAGGATGTTGGCCCTCCAAGAGCAGATTCGGAGACCCCTGTGTCTAAATAAAGGACCTGTGTATAGATGACGTAATGCTGAATCTGGTCCTCAGTGACTGGGTTGTGCTCTAAAATCACATGCAGCCTCATGGTCATCATACTGGTCAACCAGTTCACCAGACTGGGGTTCACTTCTGCTGACATTCTCCTCTGAGTGAAGAACAAAACATGAAGGCATCAAAAGATATGCATTCAGTGCAACACCAAACCACCTTCATGAGGATGAATCAATGGATCTTACAATTCGGTGGTTGATGACAGTGGTTAAGGCTCTTTGCTCTCCTCTTAAGCAGTACAGATTGAGGGCCAAACACTCAAACAAACCCTGGGTGCACAGGTACAGCAAACGCTGGCCAAACATGTTATCTGGAAACACATTAGAAACAGTGTTGTTATTGTTAGCAAGATTTTCATATATAAAAAAAAACAAAAAAACACCCTAATTTAGAAGTAATTGGCTATTTTCTATTCTGTTTTTGACCCTCTCTCGGAAACACTCTGTTTTGATAGGCTGGCCGCATTCAAGACTTGGAAGTAGACACCCACTGCTATGATTGGGTAACAGTTTTGCAAAATAAAATACATTTTCAACGTCTATGCTATACGTGTGGAATTGTTTTGAAAACTTTCGATGTTCGCCATACATCTGATCTGATCTCAAATCAGAAGACACCTACACTTCCAATACAAAGGATATATATTTTTAATGTTACATATTGCCAAGTGGGAGTCCATTTGTACTTTGTATCACATCCTTTGAAATATTAATTTGATTGATTAGATTGTAGTGTAAAAATGTCTCCAGTAACAGAAAAATCATGGAATTTGAATGCCAGAGCAGTTTTTGTGTGTGTTTGTGTGGATAGTATGGTGGTCACCTCTACAGCGCAGAATGTGAGTAGCCATGCGAGTGAACTGTTGTCTCAGGAAGGACATGTTTGTTTGGATGATGTCCACCCCCTCTCGAACAGTCACAGTGGACTGAAACAAATAAGACACAGGGACTATGAGTTAGTGTGTCTGATGAACAAAATGTTACAGGATTAATCAGCAAACAAGACTTACAAAACTCTCTGCAACATACTCCTCTAGTCCATTGATCAGATCCTCAGAAGCACTCTAAATAACAGACACAGAAATACCATCAGCCTATGCAACATGCATTTAATGGAAAAGTGTTGTTTTGTAAGTGTAAAAATCAGTATTACTCTGCTTGCGATATTAAGAAATCAAATTCATTTTCATGGATTAGTTCTCATGTTCATTTTCATGGATTAGTTCTCATGTTCATTTTCATGGATCCGTAGTCCCTGGGTGACATTTCACTTGCTTTAAAAAATTCTTTAGGTAAATACCGCTAAAAATTTGTACTACACTGAACATAAATGACAGTATATGAGATCTTCATGTGGAACTGACGTAGTGAAGGTCACGTATGAAAGCGGCGTGAGCTCAGACTCACAGCTATGTTGGCATCATTGGGTTCTCTGCCCTGCAGATAGTGCTCATTGAAGAAGGCTGTGAGCTGGGGCTGGATGCGGCTCAGAGGCTGAGGATTACCATGCAGCAGCAGAACCATGTCCACCATTGAGAAACTCTGACAAACCAGAGACAGCAAATCTCCAAAGAACCCTACCAAACAAACACAGATAGTGAGTCATAAATTGTGGCATTGTGCTGAACTTCAAGTTGAGCTATAGAAACACAGAAGCCCTTACCCACTGCATCTCCAGCTCCAGGCGTGAATAGGTTGCTGGTCTGGGAAAGTCTCTGGATAAACTGAGCGATGCTCTCAGTATTGCCTTGGCCAGCCCCCAGAGAGCCCATCATGGTGGACAGGACACCCTGCACGATGCCAGTGAAAAGCTCAGGGCTGAGGGTCTCTCCACCTCCACTGGGAGGCTGAGGGGCAGTAGTGGGGGTGGCTGCTGAAGGGGCAGGGGGTGTGGCCTGTGAGGGTGGAGGCTGCTGGTTTGGTGGAGGAAACACAGGCTGACCGGACTGGAAAGAAAACAGGGCATTCAAATGGACACATTTGGTAAGATCAGACTGCAAAGACACAGAGAAAAGTACTCGTGACTGACCGATATTGATTTTTTTCAATGGCTACTGCTGATATCTTAGAGAGCAGGGTGGCCGATATAAAGCAGATATATACTATTTAATTTAAAGATAGTAAAAATACATGAATAACAATTGCAGAAATGAAATTTATATTTATTTTACACATTTACAAAATTAGAAATAAACATATTTCAAAATAATTTGAACTTGATAACAAGTACATCTGTAAAATAAACAGATTTATACCTTAGATGGCAACTTCTTGATTCTGTTATCGGTATACCACAAAAAAACTAAAACACCAACCTGAATGAACTCAGACAAGCCCTGGATGAACGCAGGGACACCTGGAATTGTCACTGTAATGGAGGGAGCACCTCCAGACACCCCTCCACCAGCTCCCGCAACTCCTCCCAGGAGAGAGCCCAGAAGCTGAGCAAGGTTATCTCCTGGGCCGCTCTCTTGGGACTGACCCACGGACGCCGTGCTGGTGGTATGGGTGGACGTCTGACCGGACGTATTGGCAGAGGATGGAGAAGCAGTGGAGGAAGAGAAAGAGGAGGAGGTGGAGGTAGATGCAGAAGTAGAGAAAGAGAAGGACTGGGATGATGAGGTAGTGGATGTCTGGTCCCCTGACAATGGAAAACATAATATGTTTATAAGCTGTGCGTTGCTTAACACAGGAACTGAATAGGTAAGGACAACTTACCTGTGTGCAATGGCATCAAAAGCTGCCCAACCAAACCACTGACCATCTGTGTGAGAGGAGAGGACATCATAGGACTGCCCTTGATTGAAGAATTAAAATGGAATTATGAGTCTTATGTCTCTACAAAATACAATAATGCAGGGCTTGACAATAAAGACTGCCTGATGGCCCTGGGCCAGCGTGAAAGATGCTTGGGACAATTGACTGAACTGTCACTGGCCCGATCAAGCACAAAACGTTTATGCGTGTGTTTTTAAGTCTTACCAATTTAAACATTTAACTGATTTTAAACCATTCAAGCTCAAGACGACAAAAAAAAAAAGAGACCCCAATTTGGGACTCAAGCATGAAAATGCAGAATTGCATTGTCTTTCACAACTTCTTGCACTTGAACGGACAAACAAAACACAAAATTATCTCAAAATGGCTCTCTTGGTGAGTATCATCATAAACACAGTCGGTTATGTCTTAAGTGAACGTAAACAGCTGAGAAAGAAAATGCATGAGTACAATACTATTGGACCTGTGCATTAGGTCTTCAGTCCAATTCACACCGCACCAACAGACGCCGAACGACAGCCTTGTTTGGAGCTTGTTTTCGCCAACTGAACATGCTGAATCGGAATTAGAATGTCTGTGAAGTGACGTGACGTGCTGTAATCTGGTGACTGTCAGCGTTGGTCTGCGTCTGTCGGTGCAGTGTGAATTGGAGTTTAAAGTGATAGCAGCAGTGAAGTGAAGACTATGCAGTGTTATTTTACATTTGATTACATTATTTAAATTCTGTACCTGAATACTACTGTTAGACCTACCTGAAAAACATAAAGCACTATTTCATTTGTATTTTTGTTCTGTGGTATTTCTTTGTGATATTGCTTCTAATTTGTTATTTGTTCTTATTTTATAACTGACTGCTTACTTGTTTTTAATAATGTTTAAAAGTTGTATTAGTTGGGTTTGTAGTTTTTGCTATGTCAGTGAAATTTGAATCAAGAATTTCACTGGTATCTAAAATTTTGGTGTCAATCTTATTTATTAGAATGCAAGGTTACATGGGTCAAAAACAATGAAAACAGTGACTATTTTATTTTATTTATTAATTCGTTTTTTGTGGTGGGGGCTAACTGAAAATTTTGGAAGGGCAAAATTTTAGGCCCCACTGTGCCAGTAGAAAAATAATTAGAATTGAGCCCTGTAATGTAACATAAAGGTTCATACTTGATTAGTCTGCTGTCCTGCTGAGGGAGGCACTGCTGCCCTCAGGTTGATGGTGGTCCCCCTGGTGCTCATGGGTTGAGGGATGCGTGGGGATAAGGACGGGCGTGTGATGACCACCCTGGCCTGAGGTGGCAGAGGGGCCGGGCTTTCTCCACTCTGGGCACTTGTGCCAGCAGTGCCCTGCTGCTGCCCCTGGTGTCCAGCAGAGGCTGCAGTTGCCATGGCGACAGCCTGCTGGGAGATCTGATGCATGATAGCCTGCATGAACTCTGGCGGCAGACCTGGTATGTGGATGGGTGCCGTGGTGCCTTTAGAGAACAGATACACAGGATTCAGTAAAGAGAGACTATTAACACTGCTGACAAATAAAACTGCTGTAAGTCTGAATTCTACACACAAGACTACAGACAACTGACTAACAACAGCTGCTTTATATCCTAGTGCACAAATAGTGCTTAATCACCACTCAAACTGACATCATTTACTCACCCTCATGCTGTTCCAAACCTCTATGACTTTCTTTCTTCCATGAAATACTAAAGGAGGACTTTTGAAGAATGTCCAGAGCAGTGATAACCAATATGTGATAACTATTGATAAACTATTAAAACGAGATTTCATTAATTGAAATAAAGCTAAAAGATACTAATATATTCAAAAACGTAGGCATAAAAAACGTAAAAGAAAATTTTAAATGTTGCCTTGTCAAACAGAAATATAGAAAATTACATTTGAAG
>RJVU01057109.1:7295228-7334691 GCA_003731715.1 Anabarilius grahami
AAATAAGAATTTAAAAAAATATCATTATTAATTATTAATAAAATAATATGATTAATAATTATATAATTATTATAATTACATTATTAATAATAATAAAAATGAAAACGTCACAAACACAATTGCTTTATTTCATTTAAAATGAAAATAAAAACTGAAAAATAAAAGCTAATACTAAATAATAATAATAATTACAATAATAATAAATAAATTATACTAAAATAATACTTGACCAGAGAGCTTTTACATGTTTGGAGCTCATCAGCCCTGGTCCTGATTTACTTCTATTGTATGGAGAACAAGCACTCTGGAAATTCTGGAAATATTTCCTGTTTTGTGTTCCATGGAAGAGTTAAATGAGTTTTAAACAACATGAGGGCCTGCAAATGATGGTAAAATGCAATTTTTTGAGTGAACTATTCCTTTAAGACACATATCACATGTTAATGTTGGCACAGCTGGTTATTGACTACAGAGAGATGTGGAAACTAACCAGTCTCTCCAGCAGTGCTGGGGTTCTGCTGCCTTTGGCCCTGCGCTCCACTGTCTGAATCTGCTGCACAGAAATGCACAGATCAGTGGCTGGCAGTTACACTACAGCCGCCCATTCCAGGTCTGAAGAAGTCCTTTTCTGAAAGCAACTATTTTAAATCGCAAAAATCAGAATGATGAAGAGTGTTTGGGATCTTCAGAAGTGTAGCAGACCAGGAATGGGCAGCAAGGCTGAAACACAGTGCTAAAAACACTGGGGTCTGATTGGGAGGGGTTGGTTTGTTGACATACCATCCAGGTTCATCTGCATCATGACCACTGGCTCCATGGTTTGGTGAGTGATTCTGATCACTCTTGGAGTCCCCTGACCGTGACCTGTCTGTTGACTGGCTCCATTCGGTGGAGGAGGAGGTGCCTGACCCTGTGGCTCTGATTGGTTGCTGGGCTGTGAGGGTTGGGCCTGACCCTCGCTTGTCTGTCTGCTGTTTGAAGTCATGGTCACAGTGGAGCCCAGGTTCACCTGGAAGAGGACATATTTTACAAGGTTGACTATTTGATACCAACAGTATGAAAATAGTTTTGAACGTATAGTGGTTAGCTCACTGGAATGGGAATATGGGGCATTCCACTCTGCAGCACAACAGGGGAGGTGTAGTGAGACATTGGCCGCACCACATGCAAGTGGCGAGGAGGCTGAGCTGATAAATTGCATCGAAGGTCACTCAGAGCCACCAATGTGTTGCCAAGGAGATGGAGTGACTCTCCAATCAAATTGAGAGTGCGCTGATCTTCCTCGCGTTCTTGAGTCTGTCCAAGAAAACAACAACTTTTCAGAAAATGAACACTGCCATATTTGTAACACACAGGACACTTGTGTTGCAATAAACTATCTAGTGCATACATTGTTATTATAGTCTGCAGAACTGGCCGCTCCAAGGATGGAATGTGTTCTCTCCATGAAAGGACGGAGTCGCTCCTCCACCCTTCGCACCTCTGACAGAACCTCCACCAACTCTAAAGGGCTAGGGTGACTGTTGAGACAAAGAAAAAAGAAATATTTATTGACATACGGTCTTTGACATGATCAGAAAATTAATTAAGTTAATTAATACTTTTATTCAGCAAGGATGCGTTAAGCAAGGACAAACGTGACAGTAAAGACATTTATAATGTTAAAAAGATTTCTATTTCAAGTAGAAAACTCTTCAAAAACTGTTCTTTTGAACTTTCTATTCAAAGAATCCTGAAAACAATGCATCACAGTTTTCACAAAAACATTAAGCAGCACAACTGTTTTCAACATTTATAATAAAAAGTAATGTTTCTTGAGCAGCAAATCAGCATATTAGAATGATTTCTGAAGGATAATGTGACACTGAAGACTGGAGTAATAATGCTAAAAATTCAGCTTTACCATCACAGGAAAACATTACGTTTTAAAATAGAAATAGAACAGAAAAAAAGTTATTTTAAATTATAATTATGTTGCGTTCTAAAAGTTGTAACTTCTACCTGAGTCTCTCCATCAGACTGAACAAACTAACAACTGTCATTTTGCCTGCTTGAGATTCTCCAGCTTTATTGTTGAGCAACTGAAGCATGAGCTGTTAAAGCCCCGCCCTCTTCTGGAAAAGGGGACCGTGAGCAGCAGCTCGTTTGCATTTAAAGGGACACACAAAAACGACGTGTTTTTGTTTACACCCAAATTCAATGATCT
The DNA here is from genome assembly GCA_003731715.1 of Anabarilius grahami. Taxonomy (NCBI): domain Eukaryota; kingdom Metazoa; phylum Chordata; class Actinopteri; order Cypriniformes; family Xenocyprididae; genus Anabarilius; species Anabarilius grahami. The sequence continues at coordinate 7,297,435 of RJVU01057109.1, forward strand.
GCGGGGTATTTTGAGCTGAAACTTCACAGACACATTCTGGGGACACCAGAGACTTATATTACATCTTGTAAAAGGGGCATTATAGGTCCCCTTTAAATGCTTGGTACATGTGTTTTTCATTTTCTTTATCATGAACACTCTTTATTTGTCTTTGACCCTAACATTCTTCTCTTACTTGGGTCCAGACTGAGTTGTTCCTTCTGTCTGTGAAGCAGAGGATGAGGAGGAGGGTGGAGGTGGGGAGCTGTCCATTGGTTGTGCTGAGAATGATGATGGCTGAGGAGGTGGTGTCTCCTGCTGAGATGACAGTTGACTTGATTGACCCTGAAAATAAGCATCATCCTGAATCATTATTTATTTACAATTAAGAAATCTCATAAGATTGTTTTATTTGTTGGATGTAAATGTTTGTTCTGTACCTCAAGTCTGTGAATTAAAGCCTGAGTCTCTCGCAGCAAGCTTTCTGCTAGCTGGAGTCTCATCCGGGGCTCGCTCTGCACTGATTGGTCCACATTGATATGGACATCCACAGAGCCACTGCTCTGTGAGAGAGGAAATAAATGACTGTAGATGTGTCCAGAGATAACCTTTCATTTTAAAAAACAGGCTGTGACAACACAAAGCACAAGTGCCTCTGAAACAAACATTCAGGAAACGCTGCTTATGATGTTCATTATTATGTGAAAATGTAATAGGTGAAGTTAGCATGACTCACTCCAGTGCTGGTGCTCACTCTGACATTACGTCCCATTTCTCCAACACCTGCCAACATTTGCTGCACTGACATCTAGAGGGGTGAAGAAACGTATATTTCCTTTGATAGAAGAATCTCTCATGTATGTATTATAGTGGATGTCTAAGGTTAAGCGATCATGTATTGCAAACATGTGTCTCTTGACGTAAGGAAAGCACTGTAACCTGTATATGCTGTGGATCCATGATGTTCACAGGCAGGTTAAAAGTGCCCAGCATGACGTAGTTGTTTGCATTACGGTCGTGTGAAGTTCCTGGAAAAGTGGAGGACTGAGAGGAGGTGGATCCCCCATCCGCTGCACCTGAGGAGCCAGAAACTCCACCTCCTCCACCCCCGGGCTGACTGCTCTGAGGAGGTGCTCGCTCCACAAGATGAATGACCTTCCCATCAACATCTGAAAAACAGCAAGGCTGTGATAGAAACATGCTTGATAGAAAATTATTTATAATTTATAGCACACGCAGACAAAAAACAAAAAACTAAAAACTTTTGACTCTACTGATCTACTTTGTCTTAGGGCTGTGTGTTTATTATATATATCATATACATTAACATACTCTACATTATGACAACTGGTAAAACCTTAAGAAGCTTCTAAAACAGTGAAATTCCTAATATTAATTCCCATAATTCTATTTATGTTCACATTTTTCTATTATAACAACAAAAAGACTTTGTATTGTTGTACAGAGGCTATGTAAGTGGGTATTCAAAAGGGTCTTCATTTAGGAAGAAATATCTGATTGGGGATTTAAACTTTAAACCAATGCAAGAGGGAAATTTGATTTTTTTTTTTTTTTATTCTCAGGATAAATAACCAGCAGATGATAATAACAGATGATTATTCTTCATTAATTGAAAAGAGCAGTAATTGTGTTAACGTTTAAAATACAATCATGCAGCCATTCTTTGTCAGATTTTGCCAATGAAAGTATTATATATATATATATATAGACTATTCTTACTATTCGTAGAAAGATATGGTACAAACAGTAAGTGTAGTATGCGGCAACCTGTTTGTTAGAAGTGTCGGGAAGGTTACTTTGGAAATGTAATAGGTTACAGATTACAAGTTACCCTATTTAAAATGTAATAAGTAGTGTAACTATTTAAATTACTTTATTAAAGCAATGTAACTGATTACTTTTGATTACTTTTCTAAATTTCTAACAAATGTTTATCATTTTTAAACATTTAAACCAGGCAGGGTTAACCTTACAGTTTCAAAACCACTTGAATTAAGATTATAGTAATTTAATTGTAATGCACAGCCACCACAAAATCAGACTTTAGCACCTCTTTTTATATTGAGATCGTTCTGAGGTTAAAAACAGTTTTAAAATCATAACAAGAAATAGCTATGATACTGTTTTTGAAATCAAATCTTTGCATAGCTATGACAGGAAACACTGGCATCTAACAACACCTTGGAAAAAACTTTAATCTTAAAAAAGAAAGCATATACAAACCCAAATAGGAAATAAAACAGTTATTAATAAGCATGTGTCCTTTTCTGTGTCCTAAACTCCTGAAACATTGGTGTCTCATATTTTAGAGCAGTCAATGCAATTTGGGAAAGAAATCAATTAAACAAATGAGTATTATTCAACATATCCTAGCATTTTACAGAAAATAATCAGATGCAAGCTCCTTTGTAATCCTGAACAATTTCATAAGTAACTAATTTAATTACACATTTTTATCAGTAACCGTAACAGATTACAGTTACATTTATTTTGTAATTAAATTACGTAACTCCATTACATGTAACTGGTTACTGCCCAACACTGTTTGTTACCTGAATGAATCAGTGTTTTGAACGAAACGGTTGTGTGAACGATCCAATGACTCGCTAATGACAACAGTCGCCTGTCCACCTGTGGCGCAATACACTGACTGGAACACAAACTGTGAAAATTACTGCAAACGAGCGTAAACAGACATCAAGGCGTGACTCACTGTATTCTGTGAGTGTTCTTTCATCCTGCAGCACTTTACCCTGGTAAATCAACCTCTGTTTATCCACCGGGATATCAACGGAGGAAGCAATGTGCTCTTTAAACTGCTTCACTGTCCACTGAGAGAAAGTAAGAGAGGTGACAATCAGATTGTGAACTACAACGTAAATGATTTATCAATGTAAAGTGTATTTACCAGCGTTTCAATATAGCGGTCTGGGTTTATACTCTACAATGACACTTTGTGAACTAAGCTAGTTGGGTTACACATACAAAAAAAACCATAGCACAAATGAATTCCTCTTATCATGACTGATAAACTAGAACACACACCTCTCCCCTGACAGTGAACGTCCTGCTCTGGGAATCTAGAGTTTTCACGGTCACCTCTATGGCTCCAGGTTCCTCCATGACTTGATTCAAAGTTCCTTTAAAAAGACGAGAGGATAAAGAAGGTTCCAAGAAAATTATGACTAGGGTTTATATTACAAATTAACTGCTATGCAGCACATCATCTACACTGCTAGCGATAAAACCAGAACCCATTTAAATCAAAGAAGCTGACTGCTAGTTTTACCACGTTTTTTGTCGCGATAGAAACATCGTAAGCTGGCAGTACAGATTCATTGATTATAATGGGAGTGTTCTCATTGTATCTCTATAGTAACGTCGGGCGCTACTAGTGCTGTAGATGCTAGCAGTACAGATGGGTGAAAAATAACGGACATCGTAACACCCATATAATAGACATAATCCACAATGGCGTACTTCATTTTAATACAGCGTATGAGCAAAAATAATCACACCTACCATTAAAACACAAATATTTGTCACTAGTAGTCATACATTATTGCTGTTGTTAAACTAAACACCACATATGTACCAGGCTAACAACAGTTGTTAATCGGTTGTTAATTCCAGGAAAAAAAACTAACGCCAAATATGAATAGCAGCAGTGCATGTCTGGGTTAGAAATGCAAAGGATTAAACGCCTTACTTTTAATGGATAACTGGTAGTTCGGCGACTAGTTTTTTTTATTGCTGTTTTATCCCACACACCGGCTATAGGGACATGGCTAGCTAAGCAGCTAGCTAATCCCGAAACGGTGCTTTGTCAGGAAGTGATGTCATGTTGTCAAACTTGAAAGTTCAAAGTTGAGATTTCAAAATAATGTTGCCTTCGTAGCTGGTTTGCCAAATTGTAGTTATTTGTTGTTCGTTTATTATACAATGTGGTTTATTATTATTATTTTTTTATATTTGTTGTCATTTTTTTATACATAAAAAATAAAAAATGACCACAAATATAAATAAATAAATAAAAAAGAAGAAAATATGTTATAGGCTACTCCTAAATGTTGATCAAATTAACAAAATTTATCACTTACAAATTCCTCCTAAAACCATCTGCAGCCGCAGATCATAAGTAATAAAAATGTAAGATTAAAATAAATAATTTTAAAATAATAAAAATGATAATAAAATGTGTTTGAAAGACAAAAGCTTTAGATAGTAATACATGGTTAAATGCCTTACTGAGTGATCATTCAAATAGTAATTAATGGGTTAATCAGGAGATGATTCAATATGCAATGTTGAGAAAGCACTTAAAAGTGGAATGATTTCTGTAAATCCAGTGGTCAAATGTTTTGTGGCTTCTCAATTTCCCATGTAATTATAACCACCTAACTAGTAGCTGGTCTGTCTAATTTCACAAAACTTCTAGACTTTCTAAATGTATATAAATGAAATACTTTGTTTAGAAAGGAAAATTTAAACCATGTCAATGAAGTATTAGGGAGAATTAATAAATTATGAATGATTTATTGCCATTGTGTGAATAATATGTAACCATGTAATTAATAAAAAAAAGTAATTATGAGTATTTTAAATTACAAGTACTTAATTTTTGGAACCTGATTACGTAATCCAGATTACATGTACCCAGCACTGCTGCCAGGCGTAAAATGAGATCAGCATTTATTATGAAAGGACAGATATTGCTGGTATATATTCATCTACTTACTCTAGCACTCAACCATTATAATTGGGGAGACACATGAGGAATAATAATTGCATTTAAGAAGTTTATTTTGAGACAAACCAAGGGAAATAATTAAAAACTAGAAGCCTTGCCAGCCGGTTGCTTTGTTGGTGGGCGAAGCTGAAGTGCAAGTTGTAATACCATTGGCTAATGCACATCTGTCATTTTGATTTCAGCAAATCACAGTGGGTGAACGCAGACAGCCGGATTAATATTCATAAGCACAACAGCCTAACCGGCATTGGACTGATGCCAAAGGCAATGAATATGCAATATACCTGAGGGAAAGACGATGTGATCGAAAAGAGAATTCGTCCTTGACTGATGCGAGTATAATGTTGTTAAACAGATTTCTTTTTCACAGAAACACTGAATGACAAATAATGTCTCACCACTACAAGCATATAATTTATTTTCTGTGTAATATGAAAAATAATAATAAGCACTTTCATTCATTCATTATGTGGTCACACATCAACAAACCAGACTAGACTGACCTAACTGCAAAACCGCAAACCAGTTTAGACTGGCTGAAGCCATTTTTCAGCAAGGTTGTAATGAGTGAGATGTGGCAGGCAGGAAGAGACTGATGGCACAAAGCTCAGAGCTGCCTTAAAGGTTGAGTGTATCAATTTGTTGGGAAATTGCAAGTGAAAATGTGTGTCCCTGATGGAAAGTCTACATTTATACAACTCTCCCATCACACTTGAGATGTGCTACAGCCCTGCTGCCATGACAACAGCATTTATATGACATCACCTCCCTAGGGTGACTCATACTGCGCAGGTCTGCATAAAAAGTGAACCGTTTGTGTGCATGAGAATGAGAGAGAGAGAGAAAAGGAGAAAAATGTATGAGTTTGTCTGACAGCATTTACCTAATCAGTTAGGATGACAAACAACACATAGTCGGAGATGATTCAGTAGACATCCACATATTTAATTCTCTATGTAACAAAAATAATTACACGTCTTTGTTCAAGGAGCTTAACGATATTGAAAAAGTGAACAGAAACCAGACATTTGAAATGCACAGCAACACATACAGTACAGAAAGCGCATTGTATTGCACGACTGGACACAATTAATCCCTTTTCAGTAATTTTTTGGGTACATAATCAATCTGCACTGGATGGTTATACATGTGACCAACCTACATTACATTTTTCACGCTGTATTGTAAATGTAAAAAGCAATCAAAATACATTTTCAATTAATTGGGTTAATAAAATGTAATTATATATCTCCAATTTTATGTTTTATAAAGTCTTTGGCACAGAAAATCTCTCAGTAGACTTTAGCAGTGGCATGTTTAGTGGTAAATCAGCACATTGCACAGCATCCACCAGGCCCATTTTGCACTTCCCATAATCATTACCCATGACCATAACTGTGTTTATGTAATCTAATCACAGTGATGATTAGATGGTCAGATGGTCAGGATTTCAGACCATACATTGAGTTGCGCTGGTACAGATCTGAACTGCGGTAGTAGATAAATTCAATGTCTTGAAAAAGAATATGACTGTCCCTTGTGAAAAAGAAGTACACTTAGAATACTTTATTACTTATTACGGAAATAATACTTTAAAAGAATATACTTAAATGCAAAGGAAATATAATGTTTTTGGACACTAAATTGCATGTTAATTGCAATTAAATGAAAATGTATTACAGTTTAAATAAATATAAAATGCATTTATCTGAACTAGAGTGCTTTTTGGCCCACTTAAGTAGGACTTACAGTAAGTACATCTTTATATGTAATTTCATAATTTCTACTTTTGTCTTTGAAATATGTTTAAAGTGTACTGCCCAAAGTACTGACATGCATTTATTCACTAAAATAAACTTGTGTCATGTATTTAAATATATTTGTAATTACACAAATTGCAAATGAGTACATATTAACTTTTGAATGTAATATAACACACTACAGTTAAATGGTGTTCAATTCTGTCATCATTTACTCACCCTCAAGTTGTTCCAAACCTGTAAGAATTTCTTTCTCCTGCTGAACACAAAAGAAGATATTTTGAAGAATATGGGTAACCAAACAAGTGATGTGCTCCATTGACTTCCATAGTATAGCATCAATGGTGCCCATCAAATGTTTGGTTACCGACATTCTTCAAAATATCTTAGCAGAATATATAGCAGAAGAAAGAAATTCATACAGGTTTGGAACAACTTGAGGGCGAGTAAATGATGACTTTTCATTTTTGGGTGAATTATCCCTTTAAATTATACATCCCTTTAACACATCCAAATCAGTGTACTTCTTTAAAGCACAACAAAGGATTAAAACATGGTGATTTTAGCACAAGAAACCTACTTTGTGACATAATAAGAAAGAGATTACCCTTGCTGCTCATGAGCAGAATGTAAAACAGCGACAAAGGTGTGTGAATGTGAGAGGAAATGCATCCCACACGGATTTCACAAGATTGTGAGTAGTGTAAAAGCAGTTGTGACAAAATGTGAGTAAAGAAATTGCTTAAACTTCTGTTACTGAAAATGTAACATCACAAGATATGCTGCAAAATGAACCATTTTGAGTATTGCTAAACTACTTTCACTATTGAAAAATAAGTCACTCATTGATTATCTAAACATGAATTATCATTGCTATTGTGTGGCACAGTTAGACAGTAAGACATCCTCAATGTGATCTAGAAGTATATAGTGGTTTTGAGAGGGATTCTTGCTAAGATTCACAGATTTTATGGATGGGTATCCTTTCCCCTGGACCTATATCACACAGGGAACTTAGTTGGACCCTCTCGCCCCCCTGACGGCCCTGGTTCTGAGTGAAATCATATGCTGAACTCGGAACCATATACTAGAATACCACTCTTACAACATTTACCATATCTTTATATGGCAGAAATAGTAAGAGAGTAGTATGCTAGGGTGTTCTGCTGAAGTTGATTAACATCTTTCACCACAGGGAGGCAGTCTAAAACTAAAGCTGTATTGCCTCTACTCACTATGTAGTGCAACAGTATTCTCATGTTATTAAGTATAGCGCCATAGTAACATTGACAAGTACTACACATTCTGCGTCTGGTTTACATTTGTGTCCACTTATATTACAAGAGTAAAGAAAGGTAATTCAACATTGACAATATTCATACAATTAAAATCCTTTTGGCTGACACTTGCTAAGCTTGTGAAATAGGAGATGAACCAATGAAGACTGAACTAAACTAAAGCTCTCATGACAAAAACAGCTCACCAGCCATACCAGGTGACAACAAACACGACGGCGTAATACTCCTAGCACTGGCGTGAAGATCATAAGAAAGAATTAATACAAAGGTTGAGGCATTTGTGTTCTCTTACGTGAACTCACACTCTCACACTGCGGCTTTCACACCTGATTGCAAAGAAGAAACTGCACACATTAGCTTCCCTCTTCAGACAGACCCACATACATAAGTACAGTAAAGTTTTTGTGTTAGCACACAAATCATTGCAGCTGTGTCAGATTATGAAAGCAGTTCTAAGGTAGAGAAACATTTACATGTACATATTAAGCATGTGTATAGGCATTATGTACAAAATGTCTTCATGTACATATATTGTCAGTTCTCTATCTAATAAACGCTACTCCTCATTTTCTGACATGATCCGTCACTAAATATCACCCTTTTACTCAGCCGTGGCTTTTTAGTTTTATCTCTGCCAATAACACGATTAGAAGATAGCTATGCTTCGTGATGGTATCGTCAGATTATGGCAATGTGTTCAAACAGTATTACTCAAGTGGGGTAGAGCGCTGTATATGAAGGCACCCGCAAATGTCAAAGGATTCAGTCCTGCCCAGAACTCTGTGCTTTCTACATTTTCCCTCTCTAATGCTCTTCCTCAGGCACAACCTGCAATCAGGCATGTTGCTGCTCTGACATTTTCAGTATAGAAAAAATAAATAAATTTCAAAGATTATATAATATTTAATAGGGATGCACGGTATAAATGTTTGGCTGATGCCAGTAAGTAAATAATTATTGTTATGGACGAAATACGGAAGCCCTAGGGAGCCATGCATTATTTTTCTTTTTTGTTTTCATGTTTTTTTTTTCCTTTTGTTTTCTCGACACATCGTCTGTAGATTGTTTAACAGCATATAAATTAAATTCCATTTTGTCTAAATAAATTAAAAATGAAATGTTTTAAATGCAACAGGTGAATTTGGGCATCACATTATAATGTATAATGTATATTCATTTTGAGATTTGCTAAAGATTGCATTTATTAAATTATTAGTGTTTTTAAAGATTAACTTTAAGTGAGTGTTTTGCTCTGACAGCAAAGTTAATCTAAATGTAAAAACTAGGTAAAAGAGCATACACAATTAAATATCCAAATACTAGGCGATTATACATACAATATTAACCAATAAATAAATAAAAATCTAATTTCAGAAGACAGCTAGTATAGTACCTACATATCGTGCATCCCTAATCTATATTTTCATCCTTTGACTTTTGTATCTTTATCTTGGATTAAAATGCATTAAAATTAATCAAAATCAAATTATTATTACATTATTTATTATTATTATTTATTTATAATTATTACATTAAATTTCTTTAAATTCCTAAAAGAAATAGATGCCTGTCTTTTGGCTCAAAAATGACTTTTCTGAAGAAAGAAATGTATTGTATTAATGATTCAAACTTTCTGACTCTCTCTAAGGGCTGGAAAGCAGACAGAATGTGTAACAAGTTATACAGGATTGAAAATATTCTTTCTTGCATTACTTTCACTAATCATTCCAAATGGCCTTAATCACTTCCAAGATTACCATGCAGTCTAACTTCTGTTCAACTGTATATACACTTTCTCTCTATTTATCATCTATTACCTACATCTCTCAAGAAGTCTGTACATGGTTCTCCTCCCCTCCCTACACCCCCAGCCCCCTTCACTCATCTTCCTCCTCTCCTTCCTTACTTCTGCATGTCACATTGCAGTAAAAGAACAATGGAGGGGTCGCTCTTGGCCGCCTCTTTGAACTCTTCCAGCGTGATCTCATCGTTGTGGTCTTTGTCCATCTTGCTGAAGATTTTGTCCACGCGCTGCTGTGGGGTCAGCCCGTCCTCATTCATACGCATCATGATCACCGTTCCAACCATCTTGTAGATTGCCTGGAGATCAGAGACATCCCGAATCGACAGGGTTAACACACTTCTAAAGCAAACACGTATTTGAGTATGTGAAGCAATGCCTCACCTCAATGATCTCCAGCATCTCCATGCGTGTGATCTTGCCATCTCCATCCAGGTCGTACATGTTGAAGGCCCAGTTGAGTTTCTGCTCAAAACTTCCCCTGGAAGTGATGGACAGTGCGCAGATGAACTCCCTGAAGTCAATGGTACCATCACCGTTTTTGTCAAATGTCCGAAAGGCATGCTGAGCGAATTTTGAAGCATCGCCATAAGGGAAGAACTGAAAGACACAAAACAGAAATGGCAACTGACTTCTTAGTACACTTTTTAATAACTTAACTACATAGACTTGCATAAAAGAGTAGTTCACCCTAAAATTATAATTCTTTCATCATAAACCCTATAAAGCCTACTGTATTGAATTTTTGGAACAGCATAAGTGCGAGTAAATCATGACTGAATTTTCGTATTTGGGTGATCTACTTCTTTAAAAAGGGGTCTTGAGATTATTTTTCATTATGCTTGTAATTTCTTTTGTGCACCTTAAGGTCATATGGATAAAGTAAGTATATCTTCTGTAAAGCACTCCTTTGGGTGTATGGACAACCTTCACCTTGACATAGAGTTGCTGGAACTCTTCCAGATTGAGGATGCCAGTTGGACAGTCCTTCAGAAATCCCTTATACCACTGCTTCAGCTCAGCTTCATTGAACTCTGTACTCTTGGTCAAGTCATCTAGCACCTCAGGAGCAAGCTTGCTGTTGTGTTTCCCCATCTTTTTACACCTCTCTGTGGAAAAGGTGGGAAAAGAGCCATAAAATACATCCATGCTTTAAAGATGCAGCAGAAATCAAAAACAGAAATGTATTGTGGACAGCAGGTCTCTTGACAAGACTAATGCGAAGGAGTAATGTAATGCAACTGCATCTGTGAATCACACCATTCAGATGGCAACCATTGTCTCCAGCCTTTTTTATTACATCTGCCTCAAGTATCATACACCATAAAGAGTACAGAGCAAGATTTTATCATGAACAAAAACAATTATCAATAATGAAGACTAGATTTTGTTAATTAAAATGGTGTTTCATGGTGTAATTTAAATAATTTCCCAAGTTGAGTTCCCATTAATTTTCCCCATAGAGAAATTTTTAATGATATAGTACAAAACGTTCAAGACAGACCTACTATTGAGCTCCGAGCTTATTTTTGAAAAATCCAGCATAAACCAGCATGAATTCCATGTTGGTCCTGGCTGGTTTATGCTGGTTAGAGCTGGTATAGTGCTGGTCTAGCAGCACTTCCGCTTCCCATGCTGGGGTCCAGCAAACCAGCATCCTATGCTGGTCCCAGTGTAAAGGAGGCCAGCTAGTAGTTGCTGTGCAAGTAAACCTCACTTCTCTGATTTCAAGAGATGCTCTAGCGACTGACGCTAGAGGTTGACCAAGCCAGAGACCCAGGTTTGAGCCCCGCACAGAGCGGGGCGAGTAGGACCTGGGTGAGGGGTTACACCAGCATGCAAAACATACCTTATTCTGCTGACCAGCAATGCTGGATTTCCATCAGAGTCAGTGCTATTTCATCATTTTTGTTAACTTTTAAGTAATACATTTCAGATGAAGAACTACATTACCCATGAACCCTAAAGAGAAAGATCCACTTCAAACTATATATACACTATCAAAAGTAAAAATTACTTTTATAACCAAGGCCAGAAAAAAAAGTGGGCAGTCGTATATGAAGCGACATGTAGAACTTGCTGCATAAGGGATAAAAACTAAAAATAATGCAAAACAAAATAAAACTAATCAATCTCTAAATATACAAATAATATAACAACTATTTATGAACAAGTGAAACTAACTAAAACTAATCTAAAAATTTGAATTCATATAAACAAAATAAAATTGAGTTATTTTTGTTTTTATATTATAGTAATGCTGTGTAGAGTGGACTGATCTGAACTAGTGACACAAGATGTTTCCATTTCTCTATCGTTTAGTAGCTGTTGTCTGTTATTCTTTTGGGGTTTTACACTTTGTCATGACATTATGGCTTACAACGTGTCTGCCTGTGGCAGAATCCAAGATATATTAAACCAAATCCAAACTGCCCTGGGCCTTGAAAATGGATATATTTGGGTACTCAAATGACAAATGAGGCACTGTGTTAATGAGTCATTATCTCCGCTCTCGGATTATTAAAGTTCATTAAATATTGAACAGGTCTAAATAGTTGACGAGGGGCACATGATGACAGAATACAGCAGCAGTTTGCAGAGGAACTCGTCTGAGACATTCTGAGACCCGGTCGCCCACGGCGCTATTTTCTCCTCTGACGGCAGGTCATTTTAGTGGGATCATGATGACTAATCAGAGGTGAGCATTCATCTCCTCTCGCTCTCTCACTCTCATTTTCTCTTGCTCTATTTCACTCCCTCTCTGTCGCTGACCTTTTTTGGAATTCTGTGGTCTGGCGGCTTTGCTAATCTTGGCATCTTTCTGATTAGTTAACTTTAGACAGGTGGGTTTAATTAAAGATCTAAGTGGTTAATGAACTGTATGGCTGACAACATTTGCCTCAAGGCTCTAGAAAGCTGATTCTTTGGGGCTGGAGAGACAATCCACTATTGTTTTCAATCAGAAAGGCTTCCATCAAACTCTGCAAGCACTCCAGCCCACAGGCCAACCTTTGTTAACTCGTTTGTAATGAGTGACTGCTCAAAGAGCCGACGTGCAAGAGGAAACAAAATCTGTCAATCATTACTCCAGAGCCCTCCATGAAACTGCAAAGGAAACGAAGAGCGACTCAAATTGGAAAGGAACGTTTGTTTATGAAAGTTAATCTACACCCATATTGCTTTGGAACCTGTGAGAGACTTGTGTGGTTACCTGGGAGTTGTAACAGCAATAAGTTGAACACACTGTTCTTTGTTTTTTTTGTGGGTTTTTTTTGTCACAGATGTAATAATATCCTACAAGCAAGGATTCATATCTCATTTTATTAGAAAGTTCAGATACACACTAAACCTTTTTTTTCAGGCACTATATATAAAGACAGCAAAAACAAGTTTATCCCACTGGTTTTGGCTTGTTGTTTAAGCCAAACATATACACTACAAGACTAAAGCTGTTTGTAAATTTTTATTTTTTATATCTTTAACTAGTCTAGGCCCAGATTATATCCAACTTAGTCTTATAGTGTGTGCACTTGTGTGAGACACTGTGACAAATTTCAATCATTATGAAAAAAATCACAAAAAAACCCACTATTTCTTCATTTACTGTTTTGTGCAAATCAGTAGGGCTGGTTAAAAATATCGAATTTTGCAATTAATTGCAATCTTCATTTGAACTATCCCGATATTGATTCTTGAAATCACTAAATTGATCTTTACACTATTTTCAGTGGCTGCGTGAAAAAGTATTTCCCTCACTTCCTGTTTTGCAGCTGTCAATGTGTTCTGCTAAACTCACTCACTAAACTGTGTTGTCTGGACCCTGTTGTTAATTTTTAAAATGAATATGGACCCTTTTTTACATTTCCAGGGTTCTAAGCGGAATTCGTCATAGTGGTCAAACTTCTGTAGTGGTGAATGGAGATGACAGCAAATATAATTTTTGTATTCCCATTTGCTCCAATAGCAAAATAAACAATTCATGAAAATACACTGATTACAACAGTCAGAAGAGAGAATGATGTGAAATTTGCCATCATTCCCTCGGCTACTGTATTAGAAACACGCAGCATTTGTTAGTTCGTTTTTTGTAATTTACTGCCAAGTTAATATAACACAAAGAATAGCTTTATAAATGTTTATAAAACAGTTAGTTCCTGTCCTTGATTCTGATTGGTCAATAGCTGTGTTTTTTTTCACGATACAACAAGGCTATGACCGCATCACCCAACGGTTCTGTGAATCACTTCACAGAACCCTTAGCAACTACTCTTAGAAACGTAAACTGTATGTTCTCAATTGATATTGTTCATTAAAGCTTACTGTATTATGTAGAAGAGTATTGTGAGAAAGAGATCGAGGGAGTGAGTTTATTACCTGCATTCAGATTTAGCATTTTCCTTCAGGTCAGTCCTATGTTCATAATAAAACATCTGTTTAAATGTCCGATGCATTATCTTATCCTTTTAACAGTTAAGGGGTTTTCCCATGACTGACAGCGCTAGTCAAAGCATTTGTCAGTTGCGTCTTGTTCCATGTTCACAACAATTCAGTCTTTTCAATGTAAAAGTCTTCACTATTGACTGACACACTCATAAAGATAGTCTTTGCCGCCATCTAATGGCGTAATAATGTAACTTCTGTTGCTGTTAACGGTCAGAGACCATTTTTTTCCGGTGGAAGGAAGGCTTTTATTGAAAGTTTACTTCATGAAAGTTGCAATGATACATATTTTTGGCTTTAATATTTGTATTTTGTGGTGGTAACTGTTTTATAAAAGCTATAAGGTACTCGAGGCTAGTGCTATATCGTGAATAAGTCACGGCTGAAGGGGTTTCTGGCACTCTAAGGTTTAAGTCACGCCCTTCAGCCGTGACTTATTTGTGATACAGCACAGCCTCTCGTACCTTATTGCTTACATATAACATTTAAAAAAAAAGAAGAAAGAAAATATTTTATAAAATATAAAATATAAGATTTGCGATGGTGATAACTGTGGAAACGCATCATCAGTATGTGAAAAGGGTCCATTATACATTGACGAATGACTCTTTAGAGACAGCTATTTCAAAAAGAAGAGTTACTTGTTACACTGCCCTGTATACATCATTAGAAGACAGAAAATTTTGCATAGGCAAGCACAATGGACATTATGACTGAAATATACCTAAATGAATCTGAATCAAAACTCAAAAGTAACTGAATCAAACCGAGAGCTTGTGAAGCAGTATTGAATCAAATCAGAAAATCTCATCTAAATTCCCAGCCCTACAAATCAAAAATAATGTTTTATGACATTGGTCATATCGCTAAAGCTGTGAGTTTGTTTTGCAATGCATTCTGGGATTGTACCTGGAGTCAGAGAGTTAAATGATCTTATAACCAACATCAGAAAGAAAAAAAAAGAATCTGTCAGTCTTTAAATGTGCACAGGGGACATTTTGTAGTGCGCCCTTGACCTATTCCTTTTACTCTTGACATGTCTACAATTCAATTAAGACCAACAGATTAGGTCTACCAGCATGTATCTCTCATTCTCATTCTGTCTTCACATCACACAATGAGGCCATCAGGCACACAGGGTGAGATGGAGAGGAGGGTGGTAAGGAGCTGAGATCAAGGTGACTAAGGGTACGTCTACACCACAATGATGTACTAAAAGCTTCCCCTTTGCTTTTTTTGTGTACAGATGACAACTTTGTCAAAATGATCCCCATTCACACGGATCCACAAAAACAACTAAAAAGGCTGTATTATGCTGCCAGGCTAGTAGTTGGCGACATCACTTTGTAACGAAACACAGCATACCTATAGACACGTAATGCGCATGACGTCACCATTTTCACAAATTCGCATTTTTGTAGTTTACACAAAGATGATAACGGTATTGTTTTTTTTTTTAAAAAAAAGCTTGCACTTTAAAACCCCTTTTCAAAAGTTTGCTTTTTCAAGCCCCAAAGTGGTATTGTTGTATAAATGAACCCTGTGGTGAGCGAGAAAATAGTGTGAGAATGGTACGCAAGCGCTGCTTTGTTTACGGTTTGTATGCATGCAGTACTAGTTCCGGTTTCCCTTTTTTGAAAGACAATACAGACTACTGCCACCTACAGGTATGGAAAGGTATTTCCTCTCACGCAGGTGCAGAACGCCCATGCTAGTTCACGAGTTCACACTTACAAATAATCAGATAGTATAAAAAGTATGTGTGTTTGGCGTGCTGTCTGAGGGGAGGGCTCCAAGCTCAGAATTTTGGCCCGAATCCAGAGTACTCCCCCTGTATTTCTGGTTAGGATGGTAACCAGGCAAGTGTAAGGAGACGGGGTGGTGGAGGGATGCAGAAAACAATTGAGGAACGTAGGTGAGTCGGCTATGTGTATATATATATATATATATTTATATGTTTAGGCCTTATCTCTTGCTGATTGGTTAGGCAATTTGAACATGTTCCTCCCGAACTTTGTTAATAAAACATAATTTTGCAGTTGGCTGTCGTCTGTTTGGTGTGTTCAAGTGCAGCTTTTTGGCCCAGACACAGCCGACGTGAGGCAACAACACAGTCAGCTTTCATCACTAGTTCTTTGACGTTGGCTTGGGAAATTGGGAGTGAAGGGGGTTTTAAGAGGGGGAGAGACCAACTGTGCTTGGTGTCCACGGTGAAGTTGGACAGAGCAGCCCCATCCTGATCCTCCAACAAGGCCCAATTTAATATTGGAGAAAACTGGGCTTCCAAAAGCACCTCAGCCGATAAGAAATATGGGCAGACAGTCTTAAAATTAATGAAAAAATACAAAGTACACCAAAAAAAAAAAGTTTAATCTTTGGCTTGAATTCAGAAATAATAGTTGAATTACGTCTTCTTTTCCCAGTTGTTTGCTGTGGAATATAATCTCTCCTGAGTTTCTGTCTGATGAGTCAGTTCCTGCTTCATTTGCCACCCAAGAGGACGTTTTTGCTTATCAACGAATGGTTGCTTTTTTGTGGCTCCTATAGGATTATGACGGCTGCTTGGGGATTAGTCTAGCAGTGTTGAGGGAAGAAATGTGGGAGACACTGTAAAGGTGCTGCTGTCACTATGCCGATTCTCTTTCCTTGAGCAGAAGTGATGCTTATCTGTGAGGATTTGCAGATTAATGCTTCATGTTTTAAGTTGCTTGAGCCACATGGAACTGCCCTAGAGGTCGCTGGCTTGTCAGTGAAAAAATAACTACTGAAGGGCAGTCAGACAGGTCTAAATGGTTAGCTTCAGGCTCCCAAACAGGTAGATGATTGCTCTGATAGCTTTGTAACATCTTCTCTTTCAGCACAAACATTAAACTCCTTTTAAGAAAATCAAAACAGTTCATTGGAAGTACACTCATATGCATATAGGCTATGTACTGGAGATGAGTAGACTTATAATGGAAAGTGTCTGATTTTACATGCTGTAACTGGCCACCTTTTCCAATTATTATTATTTTTTATAACTATTTATTGTTTATATATATCACATAACATTACAGCACATAACATTACAATAATAATGTACGTAAACAACTTAGAGAACTTGTACCTGACTGCTGCAGATTCATTTCAGTGTTGATACTGTTGACATGTATGCATAATTCTAAATCTGACTGAACAGCTCTGGTTAGAATGTCACGGGTTGCCATCTCTTATTTACGGTAGTTATGGCATGAACGCAGCATAAGCTCGTTATTTTGATTCGGTAGCAACTGTAAAAGGTGGCTGCTGTCTGTTTGTGGTGCTCTGTGACTGAGTTCTGTTGTTATAAACTCTGCATAGCATGAAACGCGCTGACATGACGATGTATGATGTCTGTGCGAACAGGGTGTGCGAGGGTATGTAAAAACATACACTGACAGGCAGTTAGGACATCGTATTATTATCTCATCTGGACCAAATAATGACTGGATTTAAATTTTATGGTCCTACGCTTTCCACAGACGATATATAAAAATACATTTAGACCATTTAACATAGTTATTGCTATCAGGATATGAGGAGACTTTCAACCAGTATAACAAAAATGTTTCTGTAGAGAAACACCTATTGCACCTTTAAGGCTGCATGATTAATTGAAATAAAACCAAATTTATGTAAAAGTGATATGGCTTAATGCGATTAACAAATCACAAAGGCTGCAATTTAATTAAATAAATAAAGTGAAGCATCTCAGGGGAAGTTTCTCGGGGGGACTCAAAACATGAACATATTTTTCCTTCAATCTCATTTTTTATTTTTTTATTAACATGTCCCTTTAGGAGCTTTGTATGGTTCAAAGTAAATCCTGCTCCACACAAACTAACTCACAGCAAACCTGGAATTTTTTATCGCATTTTAAATTGCAATCACAATTTTTATCAGAAAAATCACAATTTGATTTGTACAACAATTAGAAAAATATTGCATGAAATAATTTTAGATGGAATATGCATGAATAAGCATAAGCAAGTCAAGCTGCATTTCAGCTTTTCTTATATAAACTATAAAAAAAGTCATACACTGCATTATATTTCAGAAATGTAAATATATATATATATATATATATATACACAGGTCCTTCTCAAAAAATTAGCATATTGTGATAAAAGTTCATTATTTTCCATAATGTAATGATAAAAATTAAACTTTCATATATTTTAGATTCATTGCACACCAACTGAAATATTTCAGGTCTTTTATTGTTTTAATACTGATGATTTTGGCATACAGCTCATGAAAACCCAAAATTCCTATCTCAAAAAATTAGCATATTTCATCCGACCAATAAAAGAAAAGTGTTTTTAATACAAAAAAAGTCAACCTTCAAATAATTATGTTCAGTTATGCACTCAATACTTGGTCGGGAATCCTTTTGCAGAAATGACTGCTTCAATGCGGCGTGGCATGGAGGCAATCAGCCTGTGGCACTGCTGAGGTGTTATGGAGGCCCAGGATGCTTCGATAGCGGCCTTAAGCTCATCCAGAGTGTTGGGTCTTGCGTCTCTCAACTTTCTCTTCACAATATCCCACAGATTCTCTATGGGGTTCAGGTCAGGAGAGTTGGCAGGCCAATTGAGCACAGTAATACCATGGTCAGTAAACCATTTACCAGTGGTTTTGGCACTGTGAGCAGGTGCCAGGTCGTGCTGAAAAACGAAATCTTCATCTCCATAAAGCTTTTCAGCAGATGGAAGCATGAAGTGCTCCAAAATCTCCTGATAGCTAGCTGCATTGACCCTGCCCTTGATAAAACACAGTGGACCAACACCAGCAGCTGACATGGCACCCCAGACCATCACTGACTGTGGGAACTTGACACTGGACTTCAGGCATTTTGGCATTTCCTTCTCCCCAGTCTTCCTCCAGACTCTGGCACCTTGATTTCCGAATGACTTTGGACCACTGAGCAACAGTCCAGTGCTGCTTCTCTGTAGCCCAGGTCAGGCGCTTCTGCCGCTGTTTCTGGTTCAAAAGTGGCTTGACCTGGGGAATGCGGCACCTGTAGCCCATTTCCTGCACACGCCTGTGCACGGTGGCTCTGGATGTTTCTACTCCAGACTCAGTCCACTGCTTCCGCAGGTCCCCCAAGGTCTGGAATCGGTCCTTCTCCACAATCTTCCTCAGGGTCCGGTCACCTCTTCTCGTTGTGCAGCGTTTTTTGCCACACTTTTTCCTTCCCACAGACTTCCCACTGAGGTGCCTTGATACAGCACTCTGGGAACAGCCTATTCGTTCAGAAATTTCTTTCTGTGTCTTACCCTCTCGCTTGAGGGTGTCAATGATGGCCTTCTGGACAGCAGTCAGGTCGGCAGTCTTACCCATGATTGCGGTTTTGAGTAATGAACCAGGCTGGGAGTTTTTAAAAGCCTCAGGAATCTTTTGCAGGTGTTTAGAGTTAATTAGTTGATTCAGATGATTAGGTTAATAGCTCGTTTAGAGAACCTTTTCATGATATGCTAATTTTTTGAGATAGGAATTTTGGGTTTTCATGAGCTGTATGCCAAAATCATCAGTATTAAAACAATAAAAGACCTGAAATATTTCAGTTGGTGTGCAATGAATCTAAAGTATATGAAAGTTTAATTTTTATCATTACATTATGGAAAATAATGAACTTTTATCACAATATGCTAATTGTTTGAGAAGGACCTGTATATATAATAAAAAAAAAGAAAGAACGGGAATCGATTTTGCTGGGAACTAAGATGTGTCTGACATGTGGAGGCTGAAGTTCAAAATTTCCCAGTGTATCCCAATGTTAATTTCAAATCTGACGTTATTTTTTGCTATTATTATTATTATCATTACTTAAATTACATTAACCATAACTGGTATTAAATCATTGTGTTAACTATTGGCAACATTTTACAAAGACTGCATTACTTTCGGCTGTTTGGGTACTGGTTAAAATTATTTTCCACACCCTTGGTGGTGAGGTGACATCAGCCAAAAGGTATTGTTTGTTTATTTTTTTTATTTTACTTATTTTAGAATAACTTTCACAATAAGACAAGGTGCATGTATTAAGAAAGTAAACAGAAACTATTTTGACTTTATGTTGACTATAAGGACTTGTGATGAGACCAAAAGGTTACACACATTAATTCTGCTTCATGATCTTTAAGTTATTTATTTATTTTTAACACCACGTCTATAGCTGTTACTTCCCGTCAGTAAGAAAACAGAGTGAATGTCTTTTGTGGCCTTGTTTCATGGCCTCTCCTATCACTTTCTCTCTTTCATCAGTTCTCCATTGTCACTC
The DNA here is from genome assembly GCA_003731715.1 of Anabarilius grahami. Lineage (NCBI taxonomy): Eukaryota > Metazoa > Chordata > Actinopteri > Cypriniformes > Xenocyprididae > Anabarilius > Anabarilius grahami. Next base: position 7,317,785 of record RJVU01057109.1, read on the forward strand.
AGATTGATCGATGGACAGTGATTGCCTGTGTGGTCACTGCTGATGTCTTTGAAATTCCAGCCACATCAGTCTGTGTGTGTTCCTTTTAAGAGCCACCAAATGAGATGAGAACCCTGGGAGCTGAGATGTGCTGGACACTGGGGCATTGGCAGTGGATTAATTCTGCCACAGCGCACATGCATTGACACATGCACATACCACATATACACAAATGCACACACGTACAAAGCCATACAGGTCTGGCACTTAAATGGATCCCAGGTGGGAATTTTATTTTATTTTTTTCCAAGGCTTGGACATTGTACTACTTGCAACTGTCAGAAATTGAATGAGAAAAGAAGAGATGACTCAATTTGAGTCTCTTACAGACTTTATTCACCCCAGTGACCCTCTGCAAACTCATTCAAGATTGACATTGCAGAAGGAACTGAGAGATGAAAGAGATTTTTAGATTTAGAAACACAGAGAACTCTACCAATCAAATGTTTGAAATAATTACGATTTTCATCCAAAATACAGTAGAAAACAGTAATACAATTTAAAATAACTGTTTTCTATTTGAGTAAAATGTAATTTATTCCTGTGATGGCAAAGCTGAATTTTCAGCAGTCATTACTCCAGTCTTCAGTGTCACATGATCCTTCAGAAATCATTCTAATATGCTGCTCAATTATCAGTTATTATTGGTGCTCAGTTATTAATAAAGGTTCTTATTGTCAATGTTGAAAACAGTTTTTGCTGATTTGCTTGAATGGTAGTCAGTTCAAACATTGATGATAATAAGAAATGTTTCTTGAGCAGCATATTAGAATGACTTCTGAAGATTCATGTGATACTGAAGACTGAAAAATTCAGCTTTGTCATCACAGGAATAAATTACATTTTAAAATATAATTCAAACAGAAAACAGTTATTTTATTGTAATAACAGGCCTATTGTATTAACATTTCACAATATTTATTTTCTTTTTACTGTATTTTGATCAAATAAATGCAGCCCTGGTGAGCATAAGAGACATCTTTCATTTCTTCTTTCATCAAAACATTAGAACAATCTTAATTATTCAAAATTTTTGACTAGTAGTGTATCACATGGAGGTAACAACAGACGATCAGCCTCACCAGCTAAATATATTTCCAGTGACCAGTTTGGCAGTGCTGGTTCACCTGCTAGACTATTATCCAGCATTGATCTGGTAAATTGTGGTCTATGTTGGTCTTTGTCTTTGCTGTGGGTTTCCACCCATTCTAGGCACCACTGTCTTCCATCATCGCCTTTAACACTCTCTCTCTTAACTCCCTGTGACAGTTCAATGTAACAGGGGCCATGAACCTAGCAGAGACAGAAACTGCATTTTATCTGCATAGTCAGACATAATAGATCAAATGCAATGAAGTTGCTGTCATTTACACAAATGGAGCTCTAAGTGAACATTCGGGAGGAGCATGTTCATCTAATCCTGTCAATCACATCACAAGGATAAATGGCTGCTTTCCACAGTCCTGTAATAATTCTTGTGGCATCATTCCACCATAATCCCTTTTTCTTTGTATTATTTAGATTATACTTTTTAAAATTAAAAATGGCCTTTATCGCTTTCAAGACATCAAAAAATCATGAATGAAATGCATATTATTGTTAGGTTGCTATACTTATAGATTGTTAAAGATAGAAAACATATGTTTTAGCCAACTAATATGGTTAAAAAACTAAAACCATAATCTGAAGAAAGACTACTATTAACATTTAAAGGTGAAACAGGGCAGAGACATGCATATGCACTAGCACACAAACACACATCCGATTGAGCATCACTGACCTGAATAGGGAGGGTGTTTTAAGTACCCTGTAAGGATGCTAGCCTTTTCACAAAAATGTTCCGGCCCTTTTATGGTGGACAAAAGTGTCATGTTACAAGTGTGCTTTATCAAAACCCTGGGATGATACCACTGGTGAATAATTGGTTGTCCTGGAAACAGACCAGGAAGCATTCACAACCTTTGTCTTACAAAATTCAACTGGTTAGAAGCTATGCCATGGATGGATCCTCTCTTTGGCTAATTTCAGTTCTTTTTAATTATGAAACAGTAAAATCAATTCATCTTAAAGTTGGATAGTGCTGATTTGATTTACTATTTTCTATTCAGGTTTGGGTTGCAATTTTAAGTTAGCCATTTCAGATATCAAGATCTTTTCCACCATCAGTCCAAACCGTTCTCATTGCTTAACCACTCCATTCCGTGGCGGTCCAGCCGGTACTGATATGGTTTAATTTTCCACTGTTGGGCTGATAACGGAGCTCTTTGGAATATAATACATGCATCAGTCATTGCCTTGGTAATGCAAGAGTTTACTGAGGATATAAGATGTAAATAGTGACCATGTTATGGAGTATGATCAGATATTTCTTTTAATGTTATTATTAACTTGTGTTAACTTTGCTCAGCTAGAGAGAAACTGGTAAACAGACAAGTGACCAATCCTGAGTGGCGACATCACTACACGGTTAGCCAACCGTGCTGAGAATTCTGGGCTGAGAACGGTTTGTAATCGTGCCGTGCCATACCAAGGTCAACTGGAAATATAACTAGAACCCTTCCTTACCGTTCTTAGAACCGTATTTAGGCAGACAGTGGAAAAGCGGCTTAAGATTCAAAAAAGGGTCTAAAAGTCTACGAGCACATAAAAAAATTGGATTTCGAAGTCAAATTTAAAGTTTTATTATTTTTAAAATTAATAATACAATTTTTCGATTCTTCACTACTTCTTCACTATGTAAGCATAAGGGATGTATGATATACAACAGCACCATATCATTTATTAACCAATATCTAAAGGTCCCTCATATAATTATCTTTTATTTATTTATGATAATTCAAACCTTATACATAGTTACAGTTTTCCATAGCTGATTTCAAAAGAAATATTTTTTCTTTATTTTTTACACTTATTGTCATGATGACTAAACTTGTACAAACTACACTTTTTTTTTTCCAGAAAAGCAGAACAGATTCATAATTTTCTGAAGTTATTTGCCATTATCTGTCATTAAAGCAAAAGGAAGATAAATCACATATTATTCTGAAACTAAAGGCAGAGTAGTTTTTTTAAAAACTTTTTTAGTTATGATAGTTGAAAGTCTTCACATCCTGATAGCAATCAATCACTAAGTTAAGTGGTCTAAATGTATAATTTATATATATCGTCTGTGGAAGGCGTAGGACCATAAAATGTTCATACAATCATTGCCCTTTACAGTTCCTCCTGAACCAAAACAACGAGCTTATGCTGCGTTCACGCCGTAACTACCATGATTTTTCCAAAGAGATGGAAAGCTGTGACGTTATACATGGAGCGGTTCGTGACTCGAATTTATGCGTTTCAATGGCAACACTATCAACGCCGAAATGAATCTGCAGCAGTCAGGTGATACAGGTCAGTACTCTTTAAGTTGTTTACGTTCATTATTATTGTAATGTTATGTGCTTTGAGACATGAGGTAATTTAATGCCATCTCTAGTGATGCTTTTGTTTGCTCCCTGCTGTACGCATTCATGTGTTTTGGAGGAGGCATGGTTTTGGAGACGGTCTGAAGGGAGGGTGGGATCTTATGCTTTTAAAGCTAGCTCGCTATTGCAAGCCTCTCCTACCCTACCTTTAAATATATGTTAGATTCATCTTTAGTTAACTTTTCACTCAAAGTAACATTAATATTTGATATAATATTAATATACAGTAAGTTGAAAAAATGCTAAATCCTGATCAGCAATTGCAAATATTATGATCCTTCTCTCAGTCTACAAAAGTTTTATGGATGTGTACGTCACTCCTGAAGCTTTTTTATGCCACCTTCTCTTGACTGCAGTTCAATTACAGGTGAGTCATAAAATTCTCCACTGACTCATGTGGCATAACAACCAATAGTGAGCATAAATAATGCAGCTGTTTGGAGATATGTGCGCTAAAGGTCAACCATGCTTATCTGGAGTCAAGGGGCACATCCAAAACTGTCAGTCATCATCATCATCATATGCCAAAGGAGCTTTTGTGCGCAAAAGAGCCAACATAAAGGAGATTCTTCAATTATACATGAGCAGATCAGTAGGAAAAAAATATATAGCTCCTTTATTTTCCCCTGTCTCTGTCAGTGACAACAAATCTCTCTGTGCCTGACTGTACTTTTTCTCACAACCATTAATGCACAACACTCACACACACAGGGCATGGTGGCAGATGGTTCAGGGCAGTAATTTAAGATAGCTGCTGTAGGCAAGGGGTTGCTGTGTCCCATGTGGGGTATGGGGCAACGACAAACAAATCACTTAACAACTGCAGGACTGTAGCTATGCTCTCGAGCTTCAATACTAAACTTAGGATCCTCTAAAAGGATGCAATCAAATTATGTTTCATTAACGTAGTTCGGGAGGAACAAGTCAAATAAGCTATCCATATATCACATCATCTCAACCAGCTGTCAACAATCAGTAATCAACATATCTACCCAATCAGAATGAGTACAGGCATATATATAACCACAGTCAACTCACCCGTGAATCTCTCCACCACCCCATCTCCTCACACTCACTTGGTTACTTCATAACCTAAATAGGGGGGTGGGGGTACTCTGTGTTTGGGCCAAATACCGAGCTCGGAGACCTCTTCCCTGACAGCACGCCAAATACGTATTTGTAAGTGTGAACTTGTGAAATCCCTAAACAGTAAGACTAATTTTGATAAATGCATCTTGATTTTTAAAGAAGCTATTTTGAAAATGTTTTTGTTTTTTTGTTTGTTTTATTTTTTGTCTACATGGACCCCACTGACTTTCACTGTATGGACAGATACAAACATAGATACTGTCTCAAAATGATTTGCCCAGATATCAAATTCTGCAATCAGGTTAAGAGATTTCAATATGAACCTTTCTNAAAAAAAAAAAAAAAATCCACATAGATTTTATTTTAGCTCTTTACAATGTCAAAAACTAATTTCTCTTTTTATTTCTTTTATATTAAAGACCTTCAGGAGAAACATCTCAGACAAAGTTGATACTTAAATGAGAATCCCGTCTCCTGAGCTATGGAGCAACTCCCGAGCAATAACATTTTTCTCTGGGATAAACAGCTATGTTTACTGGCTCTAAACGAGTCCCATTGCATCGGGTTAAATTAGACTCTTTGGTGTTTCTATAGTGATGTTTCCCCACTCCAGTGTTGAAGAAACATATTCTCGTCTCTCAGGAGGAAAGGGCAACCCAATGAAGGTCACTGCACCTGCTCTCTACCTCTCAAAATATTGTATGTACTAAGTACTGTCATTTGTATCTGCTAATGCAACACTGCTGCAACTGACGGCTGGAAATACATAGTAACACATGCTGTATTTTGAGGAACCTAACAGCACTCTATAGTTCCACACTTCCACTCCACTAAATACAATGAAACTCCCTAATGCTTCCTCAAAATTCAACATGTTATATTCTGTATTTGAGGTAATTCTGTGCAATGAGTTAAAAAAAAGTTAATAATACTAATACCAATATAATACCAATTATTTCTAAGGAAAGCAACACTATCACTAACACAATTGCTATTATTGAGGGTTACAGTGCATTCACACAGGGTGTCGGTGTTAACGCTTCTCATTTACTTTGAATGGGTCACATCATGCACTGCCGAACTGAATTGTGGGTTCCGTTGCATCGCAGCACTGGAATTGCTCTCGGCAGAAGTTGAAAATTGTTTAACTTTTCAAGTGCCAACGCGGGCGTCAGCCAATTAGATCGCCTTATTCAAATACCCTAACGCAGATGCTAGCCAATTGCATTCATGCAACACCGAAAAGTAATGTGATTGGCTATTGTCACTATGATTGTTGCGTCAGCACCGAGCTTCAGACACGCCATCCGTCAAGCGTCAAGGCCGACGCCCCGTCTGAATCCATTGTAAGTGATTTGAAAAAACTCCTAAGACTTAGCAAATTTTAACATGTCAACTCATCCCACACCTTTTGTGCTACTGACATGAATGATATCTCACTCATGTGGCTTGTTGAGGAGAGGTGTGCTATTACCTTTCTAAGCATTTAGACCAGGGGTGTCTAATTCTGCTCCTGAAGGGCCACTGTCCTGCAGAGTTTAGCTCCAACCTCAATTAAACACACCTGAACCAGCTAATCAAGGTCTTACTTGGCATACTAGAAACTTCCAGGCTAAACAAAATATTATAAAATCATTTTGATTTTGTGGTTTAGGACACAAAGATTTAAAGCTTCTGCTAGAGTACAAAACAACAACATTGTAAACAGTTTTTTCAATAAGCGTATGCCATCCGTCTCCGTTAGGCAGAACACAATATTGTACCATTAAACGGCTGTTCCAGATGCTGGAATAATAACTTGAGCACAATCAGTATTTAGTATTCAGAACGGCGTGTCACACAGGTGCACAGTCTTTCTATGTTCATTTTATTGTGCTGCATTTGATTTAAGTGGCTTGGCAGGCGGTATTTGAACTGTGCCCTCTCAAGGATGGTACTTGGGGGGAAAATAAATGGGATTATGAAATGTGGTGGCCAGTTTTGGCAGTCAATGTAGTGCGCTGTATGCAATGCCTCTAAAAGAAGTGCACTACACTGCCGAATAAAATTTGTTTGCATTTTCCTCTGAAAAAAATTTGCAAATCAATTGTAAAAATCTAAAGTTTGAAATTTTATCACTTGGGAGGTTCAAATGTATGTTTGTATGAATATGCTTATTTTCTATTATCAGTTCAATGTAAAAAATCAATTTGTGTTCAAATTAATAAGCTGGAAACATACAAGCAGTCAGATGCTAAAGGATGTGCTGCACCATACTATCTATAGATTGGATATACACAGTGGGCGTTATTCTATGCCAACACTAGGTTTGCCATGGAACAGTCAGTCCTACTTCTGAAAATCAGCCTTATCATGATTTGTATTTTATATCCTGCCTTATCTATATGCTGTACCATGTTGGGTAAGCGCATTGAACAATTTGTTTCTAACACCCCGGGGCCTCATCCGATAACTCCAGCTGCTAAATGTATCTGACAGCATCCCCCCGTTATGACACTGTACTTGCCTCTCATTCAAATTCAGAACAGGAAGCAGAGAAAAGAACAACAACAACAACAACGCCAGCAAAAAAAGATTAACAGAAAGGAAACAAGCCAGAGCGCTTCTGTTTGACATGACAAACATGCACAATATTAACAGGATCCTATCTGAGAGGGGAACAATACGCAATCGTCGTCATTCGTTCTTCCATGCAGGCATTCCTTTGTTTTTCCATGTCGAGCTGCCCAGAGGCCATTAGATCGGTCCCGCCAAAAAGCTGACAACTGTGTGTGGCTTTCAGAGCATAGCCATTTTAAATCTGCCATCCATCTCCATGAAAACCAGAGCATGTGACACGGGTAATCAGTCAGTCGGCCATGCGTGTGAGTGTATTGCGATACTGTCCCCAATGCTCTTGTTGGGGACAAAATCAAGGGGACCCTGTGACCCAACTACAGTCTAGTACTAGTATCTTTAAGTTCATTTAAAAAATCTTCAACCCTAAAAAAGCCTACTGTACCATATCTGATACGCAAATATCTAAAGCCTCTTATCTTCTACATGCCTTCTGTCATCTGACTGATATATTGTTGTCAAAAGTATAGACCGCGATACCAAGTCAGTACTGAAATTTAAAAAATGTGAAGCTTTGAGCGCTGTTGAGCGGATTCGTAAACCCCACCGATTGGCCTTTGTGTTCACGCGCTCATCAGATATGTCTATGATTGGTTACAGTGATCAACGCATGGGAGCTTTTGAAAGCAAACGGAAGTGTTTGAATTTAGGGCCTTTCGCACCAGAGGAACCTTTTCATAGTTCCTAGAACTATTGGCTGAAGTACCCGGATTTTGCCGTGTTCGCACCGCTGGAACTAGGAATGATTTCAGTTGTAGGAACTGCTTTTGGGGGAACTAAATTAGCCCCTACTTCAGAGTAGGGTCTAAACCAGAACTATAGGAACTATCAGTGACGTAAGTGTATGTTGATTGGTCAAACGCATGTCAAACACCGGCACTCAGTATTTTTAAAAAGCTGTGTAAACATATTTACTTCACGAATATGGAAAACAGCGTTAAAGGCATTTACCTGTTGTCTGCGGGGTTGTGTTCTTTTCTCCGCCTCGATGATATAAAATACTGAAAGTTGTCATAGGAGATTTAGTCTCTTAGCCCCACTTTTTGCTCTTTCAGTTGCGTAGATTATGCGTTTACATTCTATCTCTGTTATCACGAAACCCATGACACACAACAAACACAGCTCCAATCACGGCATCCTCCATTAACTTGTTTTTAGCATTTGCCATGCTTAAAGACACAGCTTTCGGCCACTTCAGAGTTCCCTATTCCCGGTGCGAATGCAACCAGGAACATGGCCCAGGGGAGAAATATGTTCCCGGGGAACTATCCTAGTGGCTAGTTCCTATAACTGAGTTCCTAGAACTATTCAGTGTGAAAGCCCCTTTTGAAAGCCTTTTGAAAGCTGGACCGGTCCGTTGATAGATGCCCGCTTTCAAACGCTCCCTTGTGTATCTGTGTAAGCGCTTGGTAAAGAGCGTCATTGATGTCTATTTACAACATGTTTTTGAAGAGTTGATCATTGTAGCCAATCACAGACATATCTGATGAGTGCGTGAACACAATTGCCAATCAGAGGTGTTTACGAATCTGCTCAACAGTGCTCAAAGCGTCACATTTTTTACATTTCAGTACCGACTTGGTATCGCGGACGGTAATTTTGACAACACTAGATTGATATTTTATACTTTTTTTAGCTAGTAAAATCCCTTTTAGTATAATAATAAAAATGTCCCTCTTCAGGTTGTGGTTTTTGCTGTGAAATCATCACTAATTTAAGAATAACTTTTATATTTTTAGTAATATTTCAAGATGAAAACTTACTGGACTAAAGCAACTGAGGTTTACTTGATTATCCATCACAAAAAAATCATGTTAAATTGTGAGTATATATAATTAAATTATATATAATTGAGATGTATATTATACATCAGGCTTTTGAGAAATGTTTATCTCTCAATCATCATTGTATTGTATGTTTTGCCCCCCACAGTTAAAATTGTATATTTTTGCTCAGTTTGGGCCTCTGAATTAAATTGAAACCCTAAAAAAAAAAAAACTAAAAAAGCCTACTGTACCATATCTGATATGCAAATATCTAAGGCCTCTTATCATCTACATGCCTTCTGTCATCTAATTGCTATAGTGTTGTTAAAAGTACCGGCCGAGATACCAAGTCGGTACTGAAATTTAAAAAATGTGATGCTTTGAGCGCTGTTGAGCGGATTCGTAATCACCTCCGATTGGCCTTTGTGTTCACGTGCTCATCAGATATGTCTTTGATTGGCTACAGTGATCAACGTACAGGATTAAAGAGTCATTCTTACCTTTATTGTTCGAAAAGTTCACTCAGAAAAAGCTTGATATTACAGTCAGCAATGTGTAATATGAGGATGCGCAATGCTAGAGCCTTTAAGTAAACAGGTCACGTGCAGCAATGTGCATTATGAAACAGTAGCTTATGAATACCCAGGATTAACTGTCAACCCCGGGTATAATATGAGCAGTGTGAAACTTGAATAAAATTAACCCAGGATTCTATTTACCAGGGGTTTAGAAAGACCCAGGGTTAATTATTTCAAGTGTGAAAAGCCCTTATATGAGTTATAATAGCCTGCTGTGTCAAATGTGACACTCTCATGTATCAAACACATATGCAAACTTTTGTTTAGATTTGTTTTTATATTTTGTCTAAAGGTTCAATAAACTCTTCCATTTAAAAAAAGATTTTACTGACTAATTCATATGTCAGGCTTTACATGGTTAAAGGACAAAGCTGCTGCCACAACAGCACAACTTTTCAGAGCTTTCAAACTAAATAGATATTACAATCGCCCTCCACTTCAGCAGTTGAAGTGTGTCATGGTCAGACAAAGTAATGAGACCGTGGACCTCCACTCTTCTCATCATTAAACCATCCCACATCTCTCCAGCTCTATGCTGTGTTTCATCTGAGCATACATAATCACTTCTGCATCCATTCATTATTTGAGCTTAATGAGCAGTGGCCGTGAGACATACTGAGCTCACTGAGGCTTCACGGCCACTCGCAGGCCCGTCTAAATGGCCGCATGGACGCAAACATACGTGGTGCCAACAAGCCGAAGCTCTCACAACTCGCTGCTGATCATTTTAGTGACAGTTCAATGGTGAGCACTTGGTGACCAGTGAACAGAGCACTCAAAGAGCAGTCAATTATTTATTTAACTTCAGTTTATATGCAGATTGTTTACAAATGTAAGATCAAGAGTTGCACAAGCACACATTCACAAAGAAAGACATAGAACAGACAAGGGAGGTGTTTTAGAATTGAGTAAGCTGCATACCTAGACAGCATCTTTGGTGCCTGACAGGGTTTATATTGTTAAATAAAACCATTAAAAAGGAATTTTTTAAATAACTAAAACTGAAATAAAAATGAATAAGAACTGTATAGACATGTAAAAAAAAATAAAAAGACAACAAAATAAAAACAGAAAATTTTCAAGGTAAAAACTATAATAGTATATCAGTGATAAAATAACACTATGCCTGATCCCTAAAAATTCTCTACAAGACTACAGTATGGACTAAAAAAATGCTACATGAGCTTGTGATGCCCAAACAATTCTGCATGCGCCTATGATGCCAAAAATGTGGGATGTGCCAGTGCCTATGATGCTCAAAAATGCTGCACACATCCATGATGCTCAAAAAATGACCCATGAAATATGCCTAAAATATGCTGTATGTATGATACGCAAGCTGCACAAGTGTATAATGCCAGAAATGCTGCCCAACGAAAGCGTCCATAAAGGCTGCAAGCACATATGATGTCCAAAAAAGTCTATGATTCCCAAAAATTCTCTACTCACTTATGAATGATGGCCACAAATTCTGCACACCTCTGTGATGCCCAAAAATGAGCTATGAAATGTCTAAAATATGCTTTATATGCACTTATGATGCTCTCAACAAGCTGCACATGCTCATAATGCAAAAAAAAAAAAAAAAGCTGCCCTATTAAACCATCCAAATATTCTGCAGGCATGATTCCCAAAACTCTTGCAAGCACCTATAATGCCCCAAAAAATGTTGCCCAAAAATGCTCTATGCACCTGATACCCAGAAATACTGCAGTTCCTTATGATGCCCAAACTGCTGCAAGCACCATGCTGTCTAGGAAGGCAGCTGACTAGGTTTGGAGACACAGCCATGTTGTCCCACTGATACATGCGTGGCGCAGAGCAGACACAACACTGACTCACATCCACGCATTCATGAACTTTTCTGGCACCGAGCTATTGATAAACAGACCTTAACGCCCGTCATTATGTCAATAGCAAGAGCAAATAAATGCAGCAGACTAAGTCATTTTATAAGTCATAAGCTAACTTAACACAGTTATTTGAATATAAGGGCAAACTAACAATCACGCAACAGACTTATTGGCTTAAAAATGCATGTATAAATGTATATTCCGTTCTGTTTAATCTTACTTTAATGACTGGACTGTATCTATATGACTGCACAAGATATCGATACAACAGTAAGAATTAACAACATGATATTTATAAGTTGTAATGGCACATTCTTGAAAAAAATATATCTCTTAATAGCAAAGGGGGAAAAAATATTAATGTTTTTTAGTTTGTGGGTTCATTTTTAAAATATAAAATCTGTATGTTGTATTCAGCGAACCTTGAAGGAGCAATGCGCACATTATGAAATGATATGAAATGACAAAGAAGAACTATTTTAATACAGATACAATATTACTCACCCAAATATCGTCAGAGAAGTATCCGGTCTTTTATTTATCGCTCAAAGTGACTTGTACTCTCGCGGTTGGAGGAGTAAACTGTACTTCAACAGAAAAACGCCACCTATTTGTTTCTTCCCTATGAGGAGGATGAATGGAGCGGTTTCGTTTCCCTTGCCAACACATTTGCATAAGGACCGCCTAATCCGTCTTCTGATTGGCCAATATCAGAGATTAGCGCGACTGTCAAAAAATATTCGTTTTTAATTGGATAGTATTAACTGTCAGTCAAAAAACAGCTAGTTGCCGCATACCTGACAAACTAGCGCTTGTTGCACCTTCCTGGGAATCACTGCATGCCAACAGAGGAAATGTGCATGTTTGTCTTAACTTGAACAGGTGCTTTAATCATTTGCATTACACTTGTAGAAGTATCTATCTATCTATCTATCTATCTATCTATCTATCTATCTATCTATCTATCTATCTATCTATCTATCTATCTATCTATCTATCTATCTATCTATAATTGAAAGTCAACCCAGGAAATATTTCAAAATACAAATTTTGACACTGCTTACTATACTATACAAGAATGTCAATTTTTTTAAGATTTCAAAAGTAGGTAAAAGTTTACTGGGAAAGTTCATGTAGTACACAGAAAAATAATTATGCAAATTTCTATACAGAACATATGTTTTTTAGAAATGTGTTACATATAAACAGAAAATTCACATTTGCATGTCAATTTTTTGTATGTGAAGTCGTAAAATATACATTTGCAGACGTTTAGTATCACAAACATTCCATGTCATGTATGAATATACATGTAGCCTATGTCTGACAGATTTTGATAACTGAATGGATTTTTTTTTTTTTACTGAGAATCAACTCATCAGTTTTGATTAGCAAGCCATGTGCATTTAGTTATTGTGCAAATTGTAGACAATTTTACTTCCTCTTTTGCACATGTGCCAAAACACATGCACTTTACTGTTTAGAGAAAAACAAAGTCTCAGAGAATTGAGACATAGTGATTGAGAAAAACTGTAATATAGATACCACTAGGTGACCCTACCTTGTATTGTTTTACATCCAATACCCAGCGCTCAATTCTAATTACTATATTGACACCTGAACAATTGCTTGATTGGCAAGTAGTTTTCTTCTGTGACACAACATTGCAGTGTTTTGTCTTTAATTTCCCCCCTTGCATCTTTTTGTACGGTCTTGTCCTGTCCTTCCTTTGGATCACCTTGGCCATTTAGCATCACATCAGGAAGGGTGTAATTGTTTGCTGGACTCACCTCGCATATTCTGGGTCAGACTAAAAGAACATCAGCAGACATGTCATGCATGTCCCTCTCTGTGTCCTCCCACTCCAGGCTCTCTCACAGATGAGGAAATAGGGCACTTTAGTGGCAGGTGCCAGTATGAAATGATGTTCTGAGAGGAAAGCAGCAGGTATCTTGTTTACAACCAATTGCAGTTTCCCAGAGATGGGCAGCATTTGGTTAACAGTTGGTTCTCACTGTGGGCTGCTGTCACAGTCAATTGAAAGTGCACTGTTTTGCCCTGCCATCCACCCTGCTGTTGCACACATGCTATTCTAGAAGTTGATCAGACCACATAATGATACTGTGAAATCTCACTGTGATGAGACCTCTTTTGTGGATTCTTCTTTGGAGTGGATTGGAAATTTTGGGTATATTTTCCCTGCTGATTGAAAATCCATTGATAGTCACCAGCATAAGGTATGTTTTGCATGTTGGGACCAGCATGGGATGCTGGTTGCTGGTTTGCTGGACCCCCAGCTCAGATTTGCTTGAGAACAGCACTATAGCTCTAACCAGCATACACTCTTAAAAAAAGGTTCCAATGGGGTTTTTCACAGCAATGCCATAGAACCATTTTTGATCCCCCAAGAACCTTTCAGTGAACAGTTCTTAATAGAACCTTTTTTTTTCTTAGTGTGAAGAACATTTTAATTATCTAAATAACCTTTTTCCACTATATAAAGAACCTTATGTGGAATGGAAAAATTCCATTGATGTTAAAGTTTCCATGTTTTTCATGGAACCATCAATTCCAATAAAGACAATTTATTTTGTTGAGTGTAAACCAGCCTAGACCAACATGGAATTCATGCTGGTTTATGCTGGAATTTTCAGAAGGGTTTAAAGTATATTGATACATAATTGGATTGAGGGTTCAATTTGATGTAACGTACCCTTTTCAGATGATGTCACCTACACTCTTGTGAAAAAGAAGTGTGCTTAACTGTATCGAATTTGCACTTATATTGTAATTGTACAAATCTTAAAACTATATGTACTAGCAGATAATGAAATAAAATATCACTTATTTGTACTTAGGAGAGTACACTTTCTGTTTCTTAACACACTTAAGTATACTTTTAACAAGTGCACTTTGTAATCATGTCAAATTAGTTTTACTTTACAGTAGATTTTAAAAAACTATTATTGTTTAGTCGTATGTCAAAGAATTAGCATCCAGCTTAAAAAAAAAGTGCCAATCGGCTGTGCGGATCACTCCTCTGTGGTGACCCCTGACAAGAAAGGGAGCAAGCTGAAAGAGAGAGAGAGAGAGTATGTCAAAGAATCACTCTTAAATTCCATTAATTGCTTTAATATAAATTTAAACTATAATACATTTGTATTTAATTGCAAATACCATGCACTTAAGTGTCCAAAACATTACATTCAGTTTGCATGAGTATATTATAAACAAGGGTAGGCCACATAGACTAGCATTTAAAGTTAACCAATAGCCAAATAGCTATGTAATTATTGTTTTAGGCTACTGTTGTAAGTAATGTAGACTTTCTAAAAACTGTGCCAGCAAATAATTTGATGCCAGTTCCAGTTTGTAATGTTCATATAATCCTTGAGTGATGGTAAACAGATTTGGCTTGCTGTCCAAGAGGGCTCGAGCTTGAGACTCGACTCGAGCACTAAAGTCCTGCCGCACTACTTAATAAATGAAGTTAGTAATGAACGGATATAAATAAGGCATGAGATGGGGTTGTGGAGGGATGCCAGAAGAACTGTCACGGTATTGAGGTAAGCAGCTGTTTATATGCTCTTACGTAATGATTGACAGGATTATGAACCAGTTCCTCCAGAGCAGCAATAACTTTATTATATTATAAGTTTATGGTAATAATGGCCAATGAAGATAAATTTAAAAAGGAAGCATTAAAGGGATAGTTTACCCAAAAATGAAAATTCTGTCATTAATTACTCACCCTCATGTCCTTCCAAACCCTTTAGACTTTCGTTAATCTTTTGAACTAAAATGAAGATCTTTTTGAATTCTGAGAGCTTTCTGTCCCTCCATCGACGGCTACGCAACTACCACTTTAACACTTCAAAAAGTTCATAAAGAGATCATAAAAATAATCCATATGAATTGAGCGATTTAGTCAATTTTCTGAAGAGATACGATCACTTTTTATGATGAACAGATTGAATTTAGGCTTTTATTCACAGCTCAAGCATGTACGCTTGACGTGTGAGAACCAATGAGGTTAATTCTTATGTGTTATGCAACACGTTTGAGCTTCTGCAAGAGGTTTGTTCTCGTGCGTCAAGCAGGTTCGGATGAGCTTCTGTTTATGTTCGCTGATCAAAGTTTATATGTGAATAAAAGCCTAATTAAATACTCAAAACGCTCTTGAGGGTCTTAAAATCGACCTTTATGGCTCCACATCAACTGCAAGCTTCATGGAATGGCTTTTATATTCCTGATAAAATTCACTACCTACTTTTTTTCATTCAATATCAATTTCACTTAAAAATGTGATATTATGTAAGTAAAATATCTTGCCAATGTTGTTTAATGTAAAGTAATATCTAGTTTTGTCCCAGTGTCCCAAGGTGCTGCTGTTCATGGAAATGCTGTAAACACTGTAATATAAACGTCTGGTAATACATCATTCCCAAACCTATAGCAGATTGCCACCTCAGCTCTTCATCCATTATTTGGCATGATGGAAAAAAACAGTTTAACAGTTTAAACGACCTTTCCGCTCGTCTCAAAGGGCGCCCTCCCCAGCTTCCCTCCCTCCATCTCTCTGCCAACAGCCCACCATTGTAGGGAAAACAAATTAATTAGAGTCTGAAGAGCTGGAATCTTTGTAGCCAGCTAATCAACAGTGGTAATAATTAAGCAAAGAAGGGACAGCGTGTGCATTTAGAGAGAGGTGACGTGGCTGGATCAATGGGAAAGGTATCATGGCACAGAACATCCAATCAGGCTATTGTGGCGCTGTTGCAGAATTACCTGACCTCAATTCCCCTTCCCCACACACCCTGACCTTTAAAACAGAAAGACATTTTATTTCTTTTTTATATCAGAGGCCTTTTAATCAAGTTAGGGCAAATGTCTGCCTCTGACACTCTTTGCTGAGGTCATGATTTGCCATTTTGTTTATCCTGTGACAGAAAGGTTAGCTCAAATGACGAGTCTGCATGATGATGGTTAGAGGCTCACTCAGGATCACTTAGTAAAATTAGGTAAGAGATATATTGAAAATCTTCTTGTGACAAACATATAAAAGTAGGAACTTGATTTGTACATTTTCAGAAGAATTTGTAAGTGATGTTAGTCTGTGAAAAACTTGCTGCTACAATACTAAGTGTTGCTGAGTTACTCTGAGTGGATTTTACCATGGTTGCTAGGTTGTTCTTTGTAGTTTTCTTAAGTTTATATGTAATAAATTGTCACGGTCAGTTGCAGAAAAGAGGTGAGATTGGCAGGATCTAATCGTAGGCAATAATAATTTATTTAACTTGATCTCAGAAACCAATAGACGAAAAAGCAAACAGGAACAGAACAACCGATAGCATGTGATGAGAACCAACAAAGAACTGAAAGAAACAGGGCAAACCAATCAACGAAATCGAGAACAAGTGCAAAACTTAAACAATGAAAAACCATGGACACAAACTGAAACACAAGAATTTGAAGTAAAACACATATCAAACCCAC
>RJVU01057109.1:7334758-7345315 GCA_003731715.1 Anabarilius grahami
TCATCAAGAAGGTGCGTCCTTGTGCCTTATTACATTAATAATAATAAAAGAGTTCAACAGAGGAGGGCGGGAGAGGGATTAGGTGGGGGACGCAGAGCTTGCACAAGGAATGACCACAGGAACCAGGGCGGAGAAGATAACAGGAGGAGCCTGGGAGGAGACTGGGGGGAAACTGTGGCAGAAACCAGTGAGGAGTTAGCAGTAGGGAGAGCCAGGGCAGAATTCCCAGCTAGAATCCAGGGACATAAGCCCACGGTGGAGTTGAGGGAGGGAGGGAGGGAGGGGTGGAGACTTGGGAACCAGGGGAACTGAGTGACTGAGGTGGAGCTGCTAGTGGTGGAGACACAGGCTGAACCAAAAAAACGATGAGACTGGGCAACACAGAAGGTTCTTAAGACCAAGGTGGAGTCATGGGGATAAGCGACTGAGGTGAAGCTGGTGCACCCGAGGACTGAGGTGGAGCAGGAGGCAAGGCAGAGCCAAAGAGAACCAAAAGGGTGAAGGGACGAGTTGCAAACGAAGATCTGTAAGTCCAAGGTGACTGACCAGGGCAGATCCAGAGGGATGAGGAAGCCCAGTGGAGCCGCAGGGACATCGGTCCCAGGTGGAGCCAAGGGGGCAAGGATCCACAGTGGAGCCAACAGGTCCATGGGCCAAAGTGGAGTGACGGGCTCAGAGGTTATGGGTGAAGTGAAGGGGTGGCAGTCCAGGGTTGAACTGACGAACTATCAGCCCGAGGCAGATCCATGAAGCAGATAGTGCAGGAGGACATAGGCCCGATAAGAGGCAGTGAGGACAGGGCTGAAGGACTAGGTAGTGCAGGCAGGGTACTGTTTAGTAAACGGCCCTTCTGGTCGATACTGGACAGGCAGATTTCTCAAGAACAATCCTCTTGTATGACGCGGAATAGGCAGAGGAGATAGGAGTTGGATGCAGGGCGGGAATATTACAGACATCAATAATTTAGTACTGGGCAACAAAACAGGCTCGATGCAGGGCAACAAAACAAGAATAGTGCTCTCTTCATACTCCAACAATATTAAGAGTTCAGCGCACTTACATCCACTGAAATCGAAGGGACAGGGTTGATAACGATAACTAAATTAGCATCCACACCAGCAGATGATATTGTTCTATTTATTCTAAGATTGTGCTTGTCTGCTGCTTTAAATGCTCAAGCTTGTTATAGCAGGATTGATTCTGATTCGTTCATCAGCTGGTTAAAATCATTCTGAAAGTGACTCCAACTATACCGTTTCTCTGTGCTGTTATCGACTCTGCTATTCTTAATATTGCGAATGATTTTTAGAGCTATATCTTTATCGTTATCTTTTTAGTTATCGTCCTTGATGTGAATGGGCCTTTAGGCTCAGGCATTACCTCTGGCGCTGACATCGTGGTGGGCTCAGGCTCTGCGTCTGCGGTAAGCTCGGGCTTAACGCCCAAAAGGCTGGTGGCTGCGGATGTAGTGGGTGCTGTGTGCACTTCAGGTGCGCTGAATTCCTCCTCGCTCTCGCTGATGGTAAAGGGGGAACCATTATACAAACATCCGTTTTACATACTACGTGGTCAGTCTCTGTGTTGAGACCTGCCTGGAAAACACACACACTGTGTTTCTCTCGAGGGACTGTTCCCCGTGCGAGAGGAGGAGGATTTGTACTGCAGCAAGATCCATCAGTATAGGTCCATTCTGTGGTCATGGTGGGCTGCAGAATAGAGGTGAGATAGGCAGGATCTAATTACAGGCAATAATAGTTTATTTATCTTTAAACTCAGAAACCAAAACACGAAAAAGCGAATGGGAACAGAACAACCAATAATGTGATGGGAACGGACAAAGCACTGAAAGAAACACAGAGCTTAAATACACAGGGCAAACCAATAAACGAAATTGAATGAAACACAGGAAACTGAACTTAAACACATATCAAACCCACCCAAAACAAGAAACCGGTAACAATAATTTTGTCCCTTGGTGGACCAGTTTTCTCTTTCCATTAAAGTCTATAGGATTTTTTATGGTTTTATCAACCAAAAAAAGCCCACCTGAATGCTTAGAAAAGTAAAATCTCACTATTCCTCAATAAGCATTAGGATTTGAGGTATCATTCATATACATAATGTGGGTTTTGTTCAAAGTATGAACAATAGTAATTAGGAATGCACAATATATCTGCAATAAATCAGTTATCAGTCAGATATTACATATTACAAACATTGCATTAAATATAACAAATATTATAAATATTATATTAAACATTTTATATCTGTATTACCAATATTGGATATTTATATGCTAATTTCCCCAACTTTTACATATAAATTACCTTACCTTTTTATCTAAACCTCATTTAAAAATACTTAAAATTAAAAACAAAAAAAACAATTAATGATTTATAATAAATAAATAATTACATGTAACCTTTAGCAAATCTCAAAATGAGTATTCATTATAATTATAATGTTGTATAATCATTATAATGTTGTGATGCCTAAATTCACTTGTAGCATTTAGTGTTTTAATTTAATTTTAGACAAAATATTGTACATTTATTTGAATATGAAATAATTATCTTCTTAACTTTATCGAGCAGAATTTTTATATCAGTCTTGATTTTCTTGATGCTCCATGCAAACACGTCCTCCTTGGCTCTGGCTAGAGAGATTTATGAAGTTCACTGTAGGAGGTGGATGGCTGCAACCTGTAAGATGTCTGTCTGATGGTAATATATGTTACCAGGGGCATATATGCCAAAACCCATGACCTGACGAACAAGTACTGAGAATCTGCGCTGACATGCAGAGTTAACAAGTCTTTTAGTCATCTCAAGCATCTCTCAAGGTATCTAAGAAAAGACCTGACGTCTGAGTCACTGAGGTTAATGGCCTGAGGTCTTGCTGAGGCCCTTCCGTTGTTAACAAGAAAAAATCTCAATGACTCACAAAGTATCAGTCTACTTCTGATGAATGGAAAAAAAAACAGAAACCTGAGGTAGAAAAGGTGTGTAGTCCGAACAGTTTGCTCTTCTGTTAACATTTGCCTCCGTCAGTGTGATCCAAGGACACAGAGGCAGTTCTTCTCAGCTTGTCATGTAGACAGACAGTCTCCGGCAGTGACATTGATGTTTGATGTTTTAGCGGCCGTTGGCTCATCTGTCGCACATCCAGTGCACATCTGCCATCAGCAATCTAAACCCTGACACAAACCATATCTCAGATGTTTGACTTTAAAGAACAGCCTCTGAACACACACATCCATCAGGGTGATTTTAGCTCATGCACATTACTTTTTGTTAGTATGTCTGGATAAGAGCATCAGCTAAAAGCTTTAAATGTAAATGTTTACCTACACTATTACGGTAAAATGCTAAACGGAGAGTTTATTCGTAAATAGAGAGTAAGAATAGAATCATCTAAATGCTGATGTTTACTGAATGCTTGATGTTTATTCACTGTACAAATCATTAGATACTGTTGGACCATGTGTGCTTATTGTTCAAAGCTTAGATTAGGTTAGGTTTTATTTATGCTATTAGTTCTATAAATAGGTGGCCTTGGGGTTTTAAAGGGGAAAAAAACAAGAAATAACTGCATGATAACCTCTTCTGTATTGCTCTCAGTCTTAATTTATTTCTGTTGGAATAAAATAAAATAAAATAAAATTAATTAAAATTAAAAATGTCTAAGATATACCGCATTTTATTAATTCAAAAGTGCCAAAAAAATTTAAAAGTGTTGTTTTTTTGCAGAACATTTTTGCACCGCCAATGGAAATAGATCCAAAACAAAGCAGAATCAACTGCCTTCCAAGCAACAGAGTTTCAGAGTCAGTGTTTTTAAACAAATTGGTTGATTGAATGATTCAATGACTCACTTACAAACACATTAATTTGTTTCATTCTTGGATGAATCAGTATTTTTGAGCTAATAGGCTGAAATTAATTATCCAATGATTCACTCGCAAAGACAGTCACTTGTCGCCACTTACTGGAGTAATTTAACCTACATAAAGAGTTTAAAAAAACTACAAAATTATATTGTTAAACATTATGTTCATTTTTTTAAATATTTTATGTTCTACTATATTTTTTCCCACTGAAATCTGTAATTTATGACCTGATTTGGGCATTTAGTTGTAGCAAGAGAACTGCGGGTTGAGGGTTTTAATGTAAACAAACAATCTCACATCCTTGTCAGCCTTCCTTCCGCTTTACCTCGACCCCTCCTTTCCTCAGCACCTCTTCATACACCTGTCACACACTCACACATTCTGCCTCCCTGGATGCGGCAGCCCTGACCTAGTTTCTATAGCAACCGCACAGGTCCTCCAGGGCAAAGAAAAGGCCTGTGACAACCACCTTGCAGGTTCCCTCTCCTCTTTCATCCGCAGAGAGGCTGGTGAGAATAAAGAGAGAGGGATAGAAAGAGAAAAAAAAACAAACAAACAAAGTAATCTATCTATTAATGTCTACTTTTCTGTCATATACATTTTACTATAAATATCCTCTCACTTTCTCATACCCAAACCTCTCTCTTCTTTTAACATGCCAGCTCTATCAGGTCTCAAACAAGCATCTGATCTCTCTTGACCTCACATCCACTGTTACTGAAGTAGAATATTTCTTATTCTTGTTCTTTCTGTACAAATAAATCACTCTCTTAATCACTTACATCCTTAACTTACAAAAAGTACTTTACAATTAATCAAGATAGATAGATAGATAGATAGATACCATGGTAGTACTTACTGTACCTGTGTACACTGACGAGCCAAAACATTACAACCACTCATAGGTGAAGCAAATTTTGTTGATTATCTCCTAACAAAGCCATTTGTCGAGGTCTGGGTAGATTAGATGGTAAGCAAACAATCAGCTCTCATAAACAACGTGTCAGATGCAGGAGTAAAGACCTGAGCAACTTTGCAAAGAACCAAATTTTTATGGTAAGATGACTGGGTCATATAGAAATGGCAAGGCTTGTGTGTTGCTCCCGGTCAGCAGTGGTAAGAATTTACCAACAGTGTTCCAAGGAGGCACAAACAACAACACTGTCAACAGGTTGTTGGGCATTCAAGGCTCATTGATTGCACGTAGGACAATAAAGGCTATCCCGTCTGGTCTGAGCCAACAGAAGGTCTACAAGTCACACAAAATTGTAATAATGGTTATGGGAGGAATGTGTCACAACACACAGTGCATCGCACTCTGCTGTGTATGGGGCTGCGTAGCCGCAGACCACACAGAGTACCTATGATGACCCCTGTCCACCGTCGAAAGTGCCTACAATGGGCACGTGAGTGTCAGAACTGGACGTTGGAGCAGTGGAAGAAGGTTGCCTGGTCCAATGAGTTTTCTTTTACATCACTTGGACGGCCGTTTACCTGGAGAAGTGATGGCACCAGGATGCACTGTGGGATGACGACAAGTCGGTGGAGGGAGTGTAATGCTCTGGGCCAGTGGTTCCCAAACCTGTCTTGAAAGACCCCCAGCATTGCACATTTTGTATGTCACCCTTATCTGACACACCAACTTCAGGTCTTGCAGTCTCTACTAATGAGCTGATGAGTTGAATCAGGTTTGTTAGATGAGAGAGACATCCAAAATGTGCAGTGCGGGTACTCCAGGACAGGTTTGGGAACCATTGCTCTAGGCAATGTACTGCTGGGAAACCCTGGGAAACCTAAACATTGTTGCAGACCAGGTACACCCCTTCATGACAATGGTGTTCCCTGGTGGAAGTGGCCTCATACAGCAGGATAATGCACCCCGCCACACTGCACACATTGTTCAGGAATGGTTTAAGAAACATGATGAAGAGTTCAAGGTGTTGCCCTGGCCTCCAAATTCCCCAGATCTCAATCCAACTGAGCATCTGTGGGATGGGCTGGACCAACAAGTTCGATCCACGTTGGCTCCATCTCGCAACCTACAGGACTTGAAGGATCTGCTGCTAACGTCTTGGTGCCAGATACAGTACCACAGGATACCTCTTGTGAAGTCCATGCCTTGGCGGGTTGGCGCTGTTTTGGCAACAAGTGAAGGACAGACAGTATAATAGGCAGGTGGTCATAATTAAATGATCTGGATATGTTCTTTTTACAGTATTAATTCCATTACATATCAAATATTATATTATATTATATATCAAGTATTACCATCTGATACCATCATCTGACCATGGTACTACTCTAGTGATTTTTGTAAGGGATATAGCTGCAAAAATGATCGATAACATTATTCAGTTGTTATTTTAAACTTTAAAACACATTTCACACGACAAAAAATGGTAAAAAAAAAAAAAAAAAGGGTACCACAAAGTCTTAGTGATTGCAGAAACAAAATATACTACAGGAGGGGCTCCAACATCCTTCTAGAGGTGCTACAGGTATTTTCAACATTGCCCCAATAACACGTGGTGTGTGTCTCTGTATTTTGTGTGCGCATGTGTGTAGGTTTGCACACAGGCCAGTTGGCTTCGAGCAGGCCTGACCACAGGCTGACCATGGATGTGTGTCCATGTTGTGAGGAGGAAGGAAAGGTGCCTCAGATTAGCACTTCAAAGGCACAAGAGCCCAGTGTGGAGATTAAAGCCCAGCGTGTATCAAAGCCCCTCAGGTGGCCAACAACACACAGGTGTCCCCACACAACAGCGTTTGTGTGTGCGTGTGTCAGTGGTAGAAGGAGTACAGTATTGATGATAATGTGGACAAATGACTACGAAATGTAGGATTATGAGAGAAAATGAGCATTGCTGATAAAAATGAGGATACTTATTATTATTAACCCTTGGACAGGTGTATTCCACACAAACATGTCTGGGAACTTTTACTTTAAAATAATAACAATAATAATGAACAGAAAATGATATAACATTTTATCCCAAAATCAAAGAAAAATTTAAATAAACCATTAGAAATTATATTTTGCCTAAATCTAATTTAGACAAATATAATTATGAGATAAAGAGATTAATATGAGATAAATATGTATGGGATAAATATACTATAATTATTTTTAAACAATGTAACGGTTTTATGACCATTAATCACCTTTCCCCCCAGACTTTTATATAATGCTTATCATATTTAATGATATTTTTTTTAAGTTAGACTGTCATTTCTACAATCCAATATTTTGACTCTACTCCCCCTTTTTCACATATTTACACTCTCGTTCAAACTTTTAGGGTCAGTAAGACTTGAAGAAATGGTACTTTTATTCAGTAACACTGTAAAAAAAAAATTTTTTTTTCTTAAATTTTTTCTTTTGTCAAATCACCTTCCTTTTATTAACTCAAATTTTAATTTCAATGAACTCAAAATTAAGGCAACCAGGTAACTTACTTTTTTTAAGTTAAACCAACACTTTTTCTTTTTTTTTTTTTTTTTACAGAGAAGAATGCATTAAGTTTATTTTTTCATTTAAATGCTGTTCTTTTAAACTTTATTCTCAATGAATCCTGAAAACAGGACAAATTTTTTCTCTCATATTAAGCAGCACAACTGTTTCCGACAGTGATAATAATAAGAAATGTTTCTTGAAGACCAAATCAGCATGTTAGATTGATTTCTGAAGGATCGTATGACACTGAAGATTAGTAATGGAATTCATCTTAAAATAGGCTATTCAAACTGAAAACAGTTATTTTAAATTGTAATAACATTTCACAATATTACTGTGTTTACTGTATTTTTGATTAAATAAATGCAGTCAAATGTTGAACGGTAAAATGTGAAACATTATTTAGTCAATACAAATATTATGTAGTCAATACTCCATACAATGTTATTTGCTGAGTTTTATCACATTTATCAAAGACAAGACACACAACTTTAATTTTCATTGTTGCATTAACCTCCAAGTGCTGTAGTGCTGTAATGCCCTTTATCACTATCCGGATTACTTCACTAACTTGTTTTGAACAGACATTTATCCAGAGGGACTTTATCCAGAGAACACTAATTACAGATGCAAGGTTAAGTGCACAGCTGATCTGAAGAATGGAAGAACACATAATAACTCTATCTCATGAAGAGCTCGCATCTTCTCACCCTTCTCCAATCCTTAACCTTTAAAGACCACCCCATACACCTGATCGATGTGAAGTATATCTTACATCAAGGGGAATATGTGGCATATGTGATATGCCGAGCGGATGTCACGACGCATCCAGACGCACAAGCCTTCCTGAGGATGTGACTCAACCATCGAACATCTATTAATTACACAAGCTCTCTCCTCTTTTAGAAGAATGTATGCTTGAAAACACACACACCAGCACTTCTGTAGTGAACAAAGCTCAACAGGCTTCATGCCGAAAGTCACATGAACAAACAAGAAAACAGGTCTCATTGCATCCGCTTGTCGAAGAAAGTAACAGCAGCACGGCGAGTCCGATATATCTATGAACTTTTAAAGTAGTCAGCTAGCTAGTTCTTTTTATTGTTACCGTTTTATTCGATTTAAATATATAAATATTATTGAGAAGAAGAAAAGTTTAGATATCAATCTGCATATGCGATGGTCGCAGCTCATCTTTGCTCACTTTTATTTTAAGCAAAAAGGCTCTATGTTTAACAAAGCACATACACAAGACCTGAACCGGAAGGGAAGCAACCTGTTTTTACAAAACACGGAAGTTTGTTGCGCATAATTCCCTTCAAATGTATATTTTCTGGGAACCCCGTTCTTTATTTTGTCTAAAACAAGGCAGCAGCTGAACGACAGAGAGCATTATGGGTGGAGTTGTCAGGGTTTGGCTACACTGTAGTTTTGACCCCACTTCACAAAGCTGCGATGTGACCGGGACCATCGACATGAGAGAATTTTTATCCGATATCCAGATCAATAATACTCAGCTATTGATCGACAAACCACAGGGGTGGGAGTATAGAGGGATGAAGGGACAGCGGTAAAAAATAGAAACAGGCAGACATAAAAAGAGGGGGGTGAGGAAAAAAGAGAAAAACAGGGAAAAAGAGACCTGAGAATGGAAGGAAGAGAAATGTCATATTACTGATGCTCACTAGTCCTATTTATAGACTGAATGGTCAAGTGTGTGTGTGTGTGTGTTTTAGGGGTTGGAGTGACTGATGATGTGTAGAGGAAAAGAGCCAAAATCAACCAGTACATTTGAGTGAACACTGCACAATTCTCAACAACACCACCACACACACACACACACACACACACACACACACACAGGTTTGTTTTGCTATCTTAGTGGGGACTCTCCATAGGCGTAATGGTTTTTATACTGTACAAACTGTATATTCTATCCCCCTACACTACCCCTATCCCTAAACCTAACCATCACAGGAAACATTCTGCATTTTTACATTTTCAAAAAAACATCATTTAGTATGTTTATTAATCCATTTCCCTCGTGGGGACCGCTGGCTGGTCCCCACAATGTAGGTGAACTCAGGTTTTTATTACATCGTGGGGCCATTTGGTCACCACGATGTAATATAAACAAGAACACACACACACACACACACACACACACACACATATGTGGTTAATGGGGACTCTCCATAGGCATAATGATTTTTATACTGTACTAACTGTATATTCTATCCTCTAACCCTAAACCTATCCATCACAGAAAACTTTCTGCATTTTTACATTTTCAAAAAAACATAATTCTGTATGATTTATAAGCTGTTTTCCTAATGGGGACCAAAAACGTCCAGTGTTTGTGTGATGACGTGCACAGGTACAGTCTGTCTGAAATAGACTACAAAGTGTGTGTGTGGTTCAGGTATGACAAACATGCCCCCACAAGGATGGCAATACTAGAAATCTCTGACCTTGTGGGAATATTTTTGTCATACCTGAACCACACACACACTCTCTAGTCTACTTCAGCTGTCTTCACACTAACACTGTCCAAACAAAACAAAAAAAAGAAGAAGAAATAAGCAAGAACTTTTATTGAATTATGTTATTTTTTACAAACAGAAACTTTGGTGTGTAAATTTTAATTGAATATTTGCTCTTCTGTGGATTTAGTTTTACAGTGGTTTTAGTTTTAGCTGTTTGTGTTTGTTCACTTTGAGCTTAATGTGAGACCAAATATTGAAATCTGAATTCTGACCAGAGCCTGATGGACTTGTTCTCAAGTTCACTTCTTTGCAATTTGGGCAGAAGCATTGTCTTGTTAGAAAATAACATCTGATCATTCCTCTTTAGAAAGCAACATTTCATTTGTGGGAAGCAAACCATTCTGTAATATTCTACTATTTTCGAAGTGAAGTAGTTCACCAATTCCAGCAGCTAAAAAGGCTCCCCACACAATGACACCTCTTCCTCCATGCTTCACTGTGGAAGAGATGCATTTATTATTATATTTTTCATGAGAATTCCGAAGACACTGCTCTGGAGCATCAACATGAAACTCATGTTTCATTGTGATTCATCACACCACACAACTCTGCTGAACACTCTGAATCTTCCAATATTCTGCCAAAAATTTCATTCTGTCTTTGATGTTTTTCTGAGACGGCAATGGCTTGTTAAGTAGTGCATTTATTTTATTTTGTGACTAAGACAA
>RJVU01057109.1:7345858-7395893 GCA_003731715.1 Anabarilius grahami
ATATAAATGAATATTTATTTTATATATAATTTATATTATATATAAATATTTTATATATAAATATATATTTTATATTTTTGTTAAATATATGCATGTGTGTGTATTTATATCTATATATATATAGGCCTACATAATTAATATACACAGCACACACAGTAAACAAACTTTTTTGGATGCGATTAATCGTTTGACAGCATTATATATATATATATATATATACACACACAATGAAAGATTATTTAATGTCTATTATAATAATTAATGTATAAGCTAATTACTGTTTGTAAAATCCAGTTAAAGTTTAATGATGTGCACTGAGATCAATTTGATAACCAAAGGAACAGGTTTGGGAGCACAACTTCTAAGATAATATCTATTCCAATGAAAACAGGCACTACAACGTACCAGTGGGCTGTAATATTCCTGGGAAATCAAAAGGCAGTGCTGCTGGATATGCAAAACAAAGGGTTATATAAATAAAAAAAAGTAACTGTAATAGTGAATATGCTGAGAGACAGACAAGTATGTGTCCTCTAGTCTAAACCATCTCCTGTCCCACACTTGAGGGTCAAATCCCACGACTGGCACCACTCCAAATGGGCGTAATATAGGCATGCGAGGGTGTTGAAGCATAGAGTCACCTGTGTTTCTGCTCCAATGATTCCATGTGAAGTTTACTGTGCTTTCATGTGTGTGCTGCTTATGTCTCAGATCAGCTCTGTATGAACAGTGTAGGATAGTGATATTCTGCCCATGATGATTACATCATCATCATCATCATCATACTTGGAGATGATAGACGATGTCTGTCTTCTGAGTGATGGAGTGTCTGTCTCTCCACAAAACACTTTGGCCTCAGTGACTGAAGGTTGCCATAGCAACAGGATACTAGCTATGTGGCTTCATTACGCAGAAGCCTGTGGGCAAACATGCAAGACACAGTCATACTCACACACACATTCTTATTGAGTTTATATATTAACCATATGAAATGACATTCTAGCAGACAGATACATAAATACACAAACACAGCTTAATTCTGTCTCCGCAGCATGAGAATGCACTGGAAACATTAGATTTTTATGCCTAATTGTTTTGTTTCAGTCACTTCGAAATGCGTTAGCAAATTAGATAATTTGAAAAGACTGCCATCCAGTGGCACACGCCAGTATAAATCACACATTATGTACCTCCTCTGACTAAAAATACTTGAGAAATACAGACACTATAAAGAGCATATATGAAACTATTCAACATATGCATATTTATGTGTGTTTGGTTTCAACATATGTTGGCACAAATGTGTTTTTTGGCTCATGATCAAAAACAGGAACAGAGAAAGATGTCATATTTGATGCTGAACACTAGAGGGAGCTAAAGATCAGTTATTAATACCAGTTTAGGCGCTCATTGGGTTAATTAGAATGAAATCAAGCATAACGTTTAACAGGATATGCAAATAGACAAGCAAATGGCACAAATAAATGAAGGTGATCAAGTAAAGTGAGTAAATACATTAGATTATAAGAAACAGATTGAAACAATCATTGCCGTATGTAGTATAATTGTGAAATATTAATCCTGGGACATGGATTACTATACATATTATATTCAGAATTGGTACAACATGATATTTGATACAATTATACGAAACTGCGAATGAAACCTGCTATCACTGACATCAAACTCTAAGTGGCGTGTCTTCATGTTGCAAGATTCAATATTTAAACCCAAATTAGATTTGAGATCTGTACAGGGCAAAATTAGTAATGAATGTCTCAAATTTCCGTTCGTTTGTTACACAATGATGACTCTTATGCTCACCAAGGCTGAAAATCAAAAATCAAAAATACAGCAAAACAGTAATATTGTGAAATATTATTACAATTTAGAGACGCATTAAAGGGATAGTTCACCCAAAAATGAAAATGTGATGTTTATCTGCTTACCCCCAGGGCATCCAAGATGTAGGTGACTTTGTTTCTTCAGTAGAACACAAATTATGATTTTTAACCATTCCAGTCTGTCAGTCGTATAATGCGTGTCAATAGGAACTCCATCTACAAGAGTCAAAAAAACACGCACAGACAAATCCAAATTAAACCCTGCGGCTCGTGACGACACATTGATGTCCTAAGACGCGAAACGATCGACACCGCTATGTCCAACTGCGTTCAGCATCCGGCTAGTGAGGTCAAAAAACGCATTCTGATGACGGAAGTGATCTCTCGTGCTTTGCTTCAATGAGTGCGAGACATCACTTCCGTTGTCAGAGCGCGTTCAGACCTCACTAACCGGATGTGGAGGGCAGTTGGACATAGTGGTGTTTTAGAGGTAAAAAATTATATAAATACTGTTCGGTTTCTCACACAAACCGATCATTTCGTGTCTTAGGACATCAATGTGTCGTCACGAGCCGCAGGGTTTAATTTGGATTTGTCTGTGCATGTTTTTTTTACCCTTATAGACTAAGTTCCCACTGACAAGCATTATACGACTGACAGACGGCAACGGTTGGAGTTAAAAATCATCATTTGCGTTCTACTGAAGAAACAAAGTCACCTACATCTTGGATGCCCTGGGAGTAAGCAGATAAACATCAAATTTTCATTTTTTGGTGAACTATCCCTTTAAAGGTTGAACCGTAGTCACGTTGACTATTTTAACAATGTTTTTACTAGGCCTAACGTAGGAGACTGACAATTGGAAATTGTTGAATAAAGTAGTTATTTTTGTTTTGTTTTTGCAAACAAAAAGTATTCTTGTCGCTTTGTAACGTTGAGGTTGAACCACTGTAGTCACGTTAACTATTGTAACAATATTTTTACTACTTTTCTGGACCTTGAATGTGGTATTTTCGTTGCTTGCTTTTAAGAATAAAAAAACCCTCTTCCTCATCCAAATATCTTAATTTGTGTTCTGAAGATGAACAAAGGTCTTACAGGTGTGGAACGACATGAGGGTGAGTAATTAATGACAGAATTTTCATTTTTGGGCGAACTAACCGTTAACCCTAAATGTCATTGATGGCAAAGCTGAATGGATACAGTTGATAAGCATTTTTTAACAGAAATAGAAATGTTTTGTAACATTATAAAAGTTTTTTTTACTGGATTTTACTGTCAGTTTTGAACACAGACACACACATAGCCTATATAATACACCTGTATATATTGTGTGTGTGTGTGTATGTGTGATAGATCACTATAGTGCACACAGCTGTCTNTAGTTATTTTTGTTTTGTTTTGTTTTTGCAAACAAAAAGTATTCTTATCGCTTTGTAACGTTGAGGTTGAACCACTGTAGTCACGTTAACTATTGTAACGATATTTTTACTACTTTTCTGGACCTTGAATGTGGTATTTTTGTTGCTTGCTATTGAGAATAAAAAAAACCCTCTTGGATTTCATCAAAATATCTTAATTTGTGTCCTTACGGGTGTGGAACGACATGAGGGTGAGTAATTAATGACAGAATTTTCATTTTTGGGCGAACTAACCGTTAACCCTAAATGTCATTGATGGCAAAGCTGAATGGATACAGTTGATAAGCATTTTTTAACAGAAATAGAAATGTTTTGTAACATTATAAAAGTTTTTTTTACTGGATTTTACTGTCAGTTTTGAACACAGACACACACATAGCCTATATAATACACCTGTATATATTGTGTGTGTGTGTGTATGTGTGATAGATCACTATAGTGCACACAGCTGTCTACTGGCCCTGATGGCTCGAATCTGCAGTTGTGCTGAACTATGAGTGTACTGTGAGAGCTAATACTCACACATTGATTGATTGTGGTGAGTACTGAGTGTTCATAAAGTGTGGGCTCAGGGCGTGGGCCGTGTACAGAACAAACCAGCTCAATGAGGTTTGTGCACTACACCGCAGTTGCCTTGGTGATAACTCTATGTGACGACTGTGTAGAAGAGAAAGGAAGAGTAGTTTGGAGTGAATGCGCCACGTGGAGAAGCTCAGAATGAAAGGGAGCGAGGGATGGTGCCATGACTGATACCCGGTAGGAGGAGGCTGGCCGTGGCAAAGAGGGCAGCTGTCTTACAACCCTCCCTCCCTCCCCGGCTGGAGCTCAGGGCCCGGCTCACAGACACACAGGTGGAGCGCTGCCAGCAGAAGAGTGTGTCTTTGTAATAAGTGTCTATCAGTGAAAAGCAGACTGTGGATTATTAGTAGTGTGTGTGTGTGTGTGAGGTTTGGTCTCATTCCAGACCTTTTCCATCTCAGAGCAGACCTCTTTGCCCCAGAATAACATGCCTTGAGGAGCTGCTTGCTATGGCTCTGTGAATCACTGAGTGTGTCACTCTCTGGTCATCTGTGTCTTTCTTTTCCCTCCTCTCCATCGGGTCTCCATATGGAGCATTGTGTGTGGGGGCTCGGGCTGCACCCCTTCATTTCACACACATGCTCATATTCAAATTCACAGCCTCAGGGGTGTCAGATCACTGTTAGGGCACCATAGCAGATTATAATAGAATAATAAGCCTCTGAAGAGGGTTAAACGCAGATGCCTTCATGAAACGCTGAGACATGCTAGCAGAGCGAAAACAGCACATGACAGCAGGGACAAAGACACAGGATTTGTAGGCCTCTGAACAATGATTATATGTACAAAACTGCAAAACAGTCTCTCTCGAATTTAAATTCACATATAAAGATTTTTTTTTAAAATGCTTTGCTTGAAAAATGTTAATAAATGCCATATGTTATTTATTCTAAACACTGAATGGAATAAAATTAAATTAAATTTAAAATAAAATTAAAAATTAAATAAAAAATTTCATACATTGTGCAGCTATTTTTTTTTTTAAACTATTATTAATAACTATTAACAATTATTAACTATTAACTATTCAACTATTATTAATATTGAATTCTCAAAAGTATTGAGAAATGGGTCCTAGTGATTCTAAATAAGCTGACTTGGCATATTGTCATTTGGGATATTCATACATTTGTCACATAAGTGTCTTAAAGGGTTAGTTCACCCAAAAATGAAATTTCTGTCATTAATTACTCACCCTCATGTCGTTCCACTCCCGTAAGACCTTCGTTCATCTTCTGAACACAAATTAAGATATTTTTGATGAAATCCAAGAGGTTTTTTTTATATCTCCCATAGAAAGCAACGAAATTACCACATTCAAGGTCCAGAAAAGTAGTAAAAATATCTTTAAAATAGTTAACGTGACTACAGTGGTTCAACCTCAACGTTACAAAGCGACAAGAATACTTTTTGTTCGCAAAAACAAAACAAAAATAACGACTTTATTCAACAATTTCCAATTGTCAGTCTCCTATGCAGTTTACGTTGAAGACACATGGCAGAGCTTCCGTGTTAACGTCCGAACACTGACTCTGTATTGGCCGGCTCCTGCGTCAGCATCACACGCATACATCACGGTGCTCATGTGAACAGCGTTGGCCTATACTGAGCCGCCGTTCGGATGTAAACATGGAAGCGCTGCACTGCGTCAACTGCATAGGAGACTGACAGGGTAGAGAAAAATAAATAAAGTTGAATGAAGTCATTATTTTTGTCATTTATGTCATTAGTGCGTATTCAATGTAGTGACGATGCAAGCTGCCTCTAAAAACACCAACGAACATAGTGACGAAACGCAATCTGTAGAGCAGTTTGTCCATTTAGGGTTACTGTAGAAACATGCTGCCGCATAATGGCGACTTGACATGGAGGGGGGACCCGCGGTCTATGGCTCATTCTAGGTGATAAAAACATAACGGTTCATTATGTAAGGTCTTTATGCACCACTGAAAACATAGTTATGTATATTATATAGCATTTATGTCAATAGATCCTCCCAAATTTTACACACTGCACCTTTAAGTCACTACTATAGATTTTTTAGGGGAACCTTTGAGGCTACTGCCTTAGTGACAAGCTGTTGTATACCTAAAGGTAATATTTTTGCAAATTTTTTGAAAGTGTGCAATAAATAAATACCGGTAAATATATAGTCACATGATGTGAAAGTCAGTGGTCATCTCTCACTCTCTCTTCCTTGTCCCACACCTTTCTCCAGTAAGGACAGACATCCTGAGAAAAGAAAGACGACAGCTGAGAGATTCTTAATGGATGGAGTCACTAACAACAACCAGAGATTAAAGACTGAGGTGACTGAAGAGAGTGATGAAACAGATAAGATAAACTAAACAAGTGAAAAGGAAACACAAGCTGGTCAAATAAGAGTAGTGAGGTAAAGAAAAGACAGTATTGATCTGAACAAGCCATAAAAAGCCTTTCCGTTCCTCCACTCTCATCCTCCTTCATTCACTGACTGACTGCTTCAGGGTCAGGAGGGCACATTACACTTGGCTTTTAAGCACTGACCTTTAAGAATCGTACCCCCCTCTTTCAGGTCAGACCAGCGGTGTGTGCATGTGTATATCATCTCTACATCTGTTTTATGCAGTCAGGCATAATTAACTTGATGGATATTAATGATCATATTATTAAGACTCATTTAATAGAAGCTGAATTTAGTGCTGTGTGTGATATTAGTAGAGATAATTACAGTCAAGCTGTCCGTGCAGATGAGAGAAATAGGCTAAAACCCACAGAAAAAAAAATCACATGAGAGTTATCTTTAATATCTCAATTGTGTATCGTTTTGCTGTATGGACCCTAGTAATCTCATATGTCCATCTAGAGTGTCAGAAGAGATCATAGCATGTCTGCGCTCAAACAGAAAACATTATCTGACAGACAACTAATCTAATTTATATTTATATAATATTATATTTATGAATACTGACTAGTTTGGCAATGACATTTAATAAAACTTCTCTCAGATCAGCATGTAAAATCTTAAATGAATGACATTCCTGATCCTCAGACTGTCCCTATTCTGTCCTTACTAATAACAGTATTGGGGGAAGTGATTAATTGTTAAAGAATTTGCAAATATGAAATTAATTTTAGTGTGATTTTAAGTTCCTAGGAAAAGTGCAAATTGGGATTTTCCAGATTTAGAAATTTCTTGTAAATTAACTATAAATAGGAAGTTAAAAAGTATAGTCAAAATAGTGAGATATATTTTCAAACAATTAAAGAGCGAAAATGCTTTAAAACTAGACAATGAAGCATTTTTTTTTTACTTAAAAACAGGGGAACAGAGGATAAGTTCCTCTACAATTCCATTTTTAATTCCATTTTTACTTCCCCTTAGAATTGTTAGAAGAAACATCTGAGAGAAGCTCATACTTTAACTATGAGTTAAGTCTCCTGAGTTGTAAGCAGTACAATTTTTCCTCTGGGAACTGAAGACTTCACAAAGGCTTTAAACTTCTATTTGAGTGTGTTTTTGCATGTTTGTGTGTTTTCTCATTATGGTTAAACATGCTTAATGGAGAGGGACATAGAAGACAGAGAGTGTGCAATCTTCCTGGTATCACTTCTCAGTTCCCTCGTTTTATCCTCTCGTGCTTTTATACCTCTCTGTACCCATCATTCCATCCTCAGATCTGATAGAGAGATGCATCTAATGCGCTTCAAATGGGTATGTTTTTGCGAAGCAACATCAAACACAAGATTCTTATAGCTTGCAGCTGTATAAAAGACCTCCCACAGTCATCATGACTCGAGTTTTTCATAGGCCGGGCCGATTTCTGCACGGCAGGGGAAAGACATTTTTTCCCAGAGGGAAGTGAATGTGAAAAAAAGAGGTTGTGGGTACTGTGCTGAAAAACACACAGCGCTTTGCTCACACACAAACTGCGTCATGCAACTCCAGATAAAGTATCTGGATATTTTAGATCAATAATGTCAGATTCATGTAGATAGGATTGCAGCCCCCTAAAAGAGAGAAAAATTAATTAGACAATCAAACATACACAAACATGCACTGATAATGTAATGTTAAATCCATGTACACTCAACATGAAACATGACTTCAATCAACACACTATAGTGAAGTTTAATTCCTGAATAAACCAATGTTTTTGAGCAAATTGATTGAGTGAATAATTCAATAATTCACCCATAAAGAAAGTGGCTATAAGTAATTGCTTCAGGACTGAATAAAAAGTATGTTCTATATAGTATAAATGTGTGTAGAAAAATGTAATCTACATTATTAATGCTGTCATGTGACCTACAACATCAGTTGCATCTTTTCACTGCCATTCACAATGGCCTCATGGGATAGTAAAGTGGCCATTGGATGTGCACTTCGGATTTGTACGACCTCACTCGTACAAATTCATACGATTATTCTAAACCCCAGTGACGGGTAGGTTTAGGGGCAGGGTTAGGGGTAAGTCATTCGTACGAATTCATACCAATACATACGAACTCATAAAATATGTACGATTTAGCAAAATATGTACTAATTCGTACAAGTGAGGTCATATGAATTCGTAAAAATTAGCCACCTCATAAAATACGTACAAATTGCCGTGAGATCGGGTTGGTTATCCATGTCGTTTTTGCCTACTGTTTAATGAATTAGGAAATACTCTTTCACATACTTTTTTCACCTACTATCTAGTAGGGAAGTAGGCATATTCGGATGCAGTTAGTCACTTGATTTGTTCCTGATTAAATCAGTGTTTTTGAACGAATCGGTTGAATGAATTGTTCAAAGGCTACTCATAAAGACAGTCTCTTAATGCCACATACTGGCATAAATATAATATATGTGTGTGTATATATATACACACACACAAACATGATTGTGACGAGCAGGGCGGGCGAGAGCCGTGAGGGAACATAAAAGGAGGAGCGACGACAGTGAAGGACGAGAGAGGACCAGGCCTGGACTTTACGTTATGTTTTCTTATGTTTGTGTGGCCGGCAGACGTCCGCGAGGTTCTGCCAGCGTTACTTTCGTTTTGTTCTTTGTTTATTTTATATTAAAGTTTTGTTTGAATGTTCGCCGGTTCCCGCCTCCTTCTTCCCACATATACGAACTGTGTTACAATGATGGTTTGGTACGTACCTCGGTTTTGAAATCACAGTTCGGTACGGGTTCGGTACAGCAGGAGGGAGAAAACTAATCATAAAATTGCTTCTTTTTTTAATTAAACTTTTTTTAACAAATGTGTTTCTGTGTTTAAATAAATTTAATCATAATTAAAACATTTTTAAGGATAAAAAAATCTATCTTAGCTAATGCTGTAAACTATATAGGGAGTTTACAGTATTCTTCTTCTGCGCTTTTTACTGATAACAAACAGCGTTGCATTACCCCGTGCGCCCCTTTCTGGATTGGAGTGTGGATCGCCTGTGGCTGACTGTATTTGACTGCATGCACCGAACCGTGACGTTCGTACCGTACGGTTCGGGACAAATACGTTCAAGTTGCATCCTATATATATATATATATTATATGATATTATATTACTGAAGTAACAGCCAAAATGCTAGATGAGCAGATTGTTGTTGACCCAGTGCTCCAGTTAACTGTAGTGTTGAGGTCAGGCCTGTCTCTAATCACAGCAGTGATGAAGTGGAGCACAAAACTGAGTTTGTTTCCATTCGGGAGCAGCTGCTTTTCCTAAACTCACCATGGGCCTTTTCCAGTCAGTTAACTAACATACATTCACACACATGGGCACACACACATATACACTCCAACAATTACATTCATCC
This sequence comes from Anabarilius grahami, assembly GCA_003731715.1. NCBI lineage: Eukaryota > Metazoa > Chordata > Actinopteri > Cypriniformes > Xenocyprididae > Anabarilius > Anabarilius grahami. The sequence continues at coordinate 7,355,490 of RJVU01057109.1, forward strand.
ATGCATATATTCATTCATACAGATGTTCATGCATGCAAACAAACACATCATGCGTACTTCAGAACCAAAAATCATCTAATCTATCTCATCTTCCTTCTTCAAGCAGGTTTTTGCAGATGTGACCAATGAAGCGCATCCACACAAAGCTGAACACACACACACAGTTTCTTTCCCAGTGTAACTGTGTAGGCGGCACATTTCCATTGTTAGACTGTATTTTACTCTCTCTAAAGAGAGAATGAGAGCATACACACAAATTGTTGTACACACAGAGCAATGTCTCACGATTCAGAAAAGTGTCCCTTATTATCCTCTCTGTCTTCATTTACCTCCTTTTAACTTCATCTTCCCACCTCTCACTTATGTTGTGTCAAGGTGCATATTTTTATAACAGAAACTCCAGTGATGATCAGAGGTTTACTCAGGCTTTCTGCATTAGAAACTGTTCAGTACGTGGGTGCCCAACCCTGTGGCAGCTATAGCTGGTATGATGTATGAAAGCATACTATGAGTCACTGTAAAAATGTCTATCTCCCCCTCTTTCTCCACGCGTGGGAATGAAAACGTGCCAGCTCCTACTGCGAACATCCGTCACATTTCTCCTATAACAGATATGTCCTATAAACATCTTGAATGATTGCTGATTGTAAGTAACTAAAATACTCGCTGTTGGTGGAAGATCTCTCTTTAATCAATAGTACACACACAGTACCATTTAAGTAGGTAAAATTAGGTATCAACTATAGGTGTGAACTACAATTTTACATTTTCTGAAGATGCCATTGATAGGTGGTTGCCAGGTTTTTGCTATGTGGTCTGATTGGATGTTACTGCATTGTTATGGTATTCTGGGTGGTACTGTAGCTAGGGCATTGCTAGGCAATTATGAGGTTCTGCAGTGCTACTCTAGGTTGTTGGTAGGTGATTGCTAGGATGTTCTGTATAGTTATTAGGTGTTTGGTAGGTTGGTATGTCTGGGTGATATGAAGAATATTAAGTATGAGAAATACTGCAATAATAGTGATGTTTTCCTTAACAAGCATCACTAACTAAACACCCCCATGACACTCACCTCACACTTCTCAAGTACTGACAGTAATCCACACTTTCTTCATGAGAGTATGACAATGCCTCTTACAGGTAATTCCTGAAGGCAACTCAAGGCTTATCTTCAAATACTGAATAACTTCATTATTTCAGCCCCCTGACATTTCTTCCCTGAGACTGGTCTCCCTAGAGGGTCTAGCTGAAATCCAGGACTCTTACTGGAGGCTCGAAGCAAGCACAGAAAGATGTGGGTACATTTGGAGAGCCCACAGGTTAATAGAGATTAGTAGAGCAGATGTTTTGTCAAGATAAGGAACTCCCAGGTCTCCACAGCCCCCCACCCCACACCCCACACGCATAGACAATTGTGAGCCGAGATAATACACATTAATAGAGTTAGTTGAGGTTTAACTCCCAGACCTCCTACGGCTGTCTCCCTCATGGAACCTGTGACTAAACAGATTTGCATCTGTGGTGCATCATTATAGCTGAGATCCCCCAGAGCTCTGGTTCTTTTACCTCACCACAATAAAACCACCCATCACATTCTCACTCAGTTCAGGATTACACACAAACCAACTTGCACAAACAACCTTCCATTTTACAACTACCCACTATCAAACACTTGGCAAGCAAGTAAAAACCAGCAAACACCGTCATACCCACAGCACCAATTAGCTCACGGCCTCAACCAAGTTCCTCATATTCTCCTTTCATTCATACGGTAACAAATGTGTGAAAATCTTGTCCTCCAACTGAGTTAATACTGTCTCAGACATATACTCAAAGGCCCAAATGGCGCTCTAAAGTTCAACATACTTCATTTGTCAATTTGCCGCTAAATGTCTGTCACAATGCTGCTCAAATTTTCTTCCGTCATTCGCACCATCTACCTGCACGAATTTGTGGGTCCACTAGGTGGCAACCAAAGCTGGGTAGTAACGGATTACATGTAATCCGGATTACGTAATCAGATTCCAAAAATAAAGTACTTGTAATTAGAGTAAACTACTTTTTAAAGTACTCGTAATCAGACTACAGTTACTTTTTTATGGATTACATGATTACATATTATTTACACAATGGCAGTAAGTTATTCACAATTAATTGATTCTCCTAATTTTTCATTTTTTTTAAAGTTTATATTTTTTTTCATAATAAACCTGCCGCTTATATACATTCGTGATTCTTTGAGTTTTTCTGGCGGTGAGGGGGAGGGGTGTGGAATCGTGCACAGAAATCAGCAACAACAAAAAATGATGGAAAATGATGGAAACCCCATCGTACAAATTCATAAGAAATCGCCACCTTGTAACATAGTTACACTTTTATGTGAGATCAGGTTAGTACTAACTGTACTAAGGTTAGGGGTTAGTACAGTAAAAAGCGTGAACTTAACCCTAACCTTTACCTTGGTATAGCTTTGGTAGCACATCCCGATACTGTCAGGATCAGATCTATCCATGATATTTCTGAACTCGAAACTGAATCCCTGTTTCTTGACACACGACTGCATGATTGAGTTAACAAATAAAATCTGATTCTGGGTTTTAAGTTTCCACTTAACTAATTATACTAATTAACTATTAAAACATTTATTGTGTGTAAACGTAGAACATCGAACTTTGTTGTATAGCCAACAATTTCTGTCACTCATGTTTATAAAGAAAAAAGCGGGGTTCCACCACCCCTAACTCTGGCTTGTCAGTTATCACAGCCTTCTTATAGCGTAAGCAATTACTGAACTCTATTCTCAGACAGAGAGGATTAAGAATGTGTAAGCATGAGATAAACACGTAAATACACTATACAACACTTACAGGCCTTAACTGTAGACAGACTCTCACACAAAGACTCAGCAGCAGTCTGAGATGCTGTGGGTAGACTAGAGATGATATTGGTGCAGTAACATTAATCTCCTCTGTATTCTCACAGGTCAGCTCCAGTACAGTCAATACAGTGAGAAAACTCAATACCTCTAAACTGCATACAGCAGAATCTACAACAGAAGTCATTAAATACACTATTCAAAGGTCAGTCACAATAAGTGCTTACAAGAATTAAATCATTCAGACTATGAAAAAGATGATTTGCATAGTCTTATCACTGGAAATGTTATTAGCTGAAGTGGATTTACACATGTTCCATCAATCAAAACACATAATCCTATTGCCTAAACCTGACCCATATGATTGGTTAATAGGAACATGTCGTACTTGTGTAAAAGGGTAGTTGATATAATACAATTTTGTGTTCGAATTTATAAATATAAATATTAATATGTCCGTATTTAGTACCGGGGGCAAGGAACTAATTGTCACATTCATAAAAGGACAAAATAACATAAAAGAAATGATAAAAGCACCATAAAAGTAGCCATACAACACTATTTGCATTAATTTCCAAGTAATCTGAAGATAGTTTTTTTTTTTTTGTGCTCTGTAAATCTTGCTTTCATTTCAGACATTCTTATATAAATAACTGGAGAGTTTCGCAGAAGAAAGATAGTCATACAGGTTTATAATAAATATAAGAAATAATGCCAGAATTTTCATTTTTGCATGAATAACCCCTTCAAGAATTGTATGAAAATGTATTATATGAAACAAAATGCCATGTCATACCCTGAACTCCTTTGTGCTCTATGTGAGGCTGAAATGTGTGAATGATGATGTGAAGGTCTGTCGTTTTTGATCTGTGAGCGTGTGGCATCTGAGAGAAGATTCTGTCAGCACTCAGGTGTTACAATGAGGGCAGCCCTCATTATCCGCACTAATGTGTGTCTGATCTCAGAAGTGTTGCGTGGGAAGGCGTAGCCGGTACAGTGAAGTCTAATTTGATATGGTCAATCTGTCACAACAAAATGTGCTGTGCTACACATTCATCCACCTGTAAAAGCATGTGGCACACACAAAGACAAAGACACATATGTGGATACTGTTCCAAACACTTGCCCCTGGAGCAGTCTAATTATAATGACATATTTGGAACAAATGCCTATGTGAGAATATATGGGAATGATTGCCTCAGGTGCAATTGGCAGCACGTCTTGATTTTGCCAAGTTAGATGCGTTCCTGGGTCCACATATTTTTTTGATCTTGGAACCACATTCCTGTCCGAACATTTAATCCACCATATCCATACCCCTAAACCTAACCCAACCCATAACTTATCCCTAAAAGGGAAATGATAGGTGAATACTGAATAACACTGATGTAGAACCTAATCCTAGTTGTAAGCCTAAACTTGAAATAAACTGTAAACTTGTTCCTCAAATCCCATTGGTTGACTGGAATGTTGTTCCAGGATCAACAAAGATGTTGATCCAGGAACATATTGCATTTGGTGAAATCAGGTTCTGGCAATTGGTACATTTAGGGCTTTTCACATTTGAAATAGTTAACCTGGGTCATTCTAAACCCTGGGTAAACGGAATCCGGGGTTATCTTGCTTCACGTTTCACACTGCTCATAATTTACCCGGGGTTAACAATTAATCTTGGGTATTCATAAACTGCCGTTTCACATTCCCAGGTTAACGTTCTTTTTTGCATATTTGCGGTGTCAGTGTTCATAACCCCGGGTAAAAAGCGGTGATCCGGGCAGTTGCAAGGGCATTTATAGGGCGTTACTAGATGGTTGTTATGGCATTGCTATAGTATTTTTAGTGGTTCCCAGAGTGTTTTACTAGATGGTTGCTCAGCTGTTCTGTGTGGTTGCTAAGGCATTTTTAGAGTATTCTATGTGATAGCAAGGCAGTTGTTGGGGAGTTTTGGCTTGTTGCTAGGTAATTGCTAGAACATTTATATAGTGTTGCTAGATGGTTGCTACTGTAGGGCGTTCTGGGTTGACATTTTTTAAATGTTCTAGGTGATTACTAGGATATTGCTCAGTGATTATAAGGTGTTCTGGCTACTTGCTAGGGCAAATATAGGGCATTGGTAGATGGTTGCTATGAGTGTTCTAGGCTGTTGCTAAGACATTTTTATGGTGTACGAGGTGGTTGCTATGGTGTTGCTAGGCAGTGATATGGATTGTTGGTCATTATAGGGTATTTTAAGGGTGTTCTAGCCTGTTGCTCAGGTGTCAGATATTGCTTGAGTCCGTCCTTTATAGTATGTCTATGGGATTTTTTCCCCTCTCTTCTGATAACTTCATTCACGAATCCTAAGGGTATCACTAATGTATGAACAATAGCTAAACTGATACTTGCCTTGACAAAGCCTGCTACTAAAATTAACATAGAAACTGAGAAAACATCATAGAAACAGAGAAAAGTTCATAGTCATGGCTAATCATTCAGCCACACTATTAGTGTCCTTTCTGTTTCACTTATTCAGACTAGAGCTCTGAGTCTGTACTAGATGTTCTCCTGCTCTCATAGGGTACATCAAGGCGCTGTCCTTTCAGAACCATCGATTCCCTCCCTACTTCTGCTCATTCTCTCTCTCCACAGAACGGCAGTCCCCCTGCCAGCCACTGAGAGCTGGTACGGCCCCTTCTCCCGCTCTTTCTCAATGCATTTTGCCCTTATATGGAGAGAGTGAGAGCAGTGAGAGGGATGAGCAAGAGTGTAGCTGGACCATACCATCTGCTCACGTTTTAAGGGGGTGTTCAGAGGAGCTGTGTAAGAGTAAGGGAAGGTGGAGGGAGCAAGTGATGGAGATGGTGTGAATAACGCCACCTCTTTGAGTGGCCCCGAATAAAAGGACAAAAATAGGTTTAGGAGCAGGGAGGGAGAGTGAGGGATGTGATTAATATGCCTATGGATTTCTCAGTGGGATGATAGCATGTTACAGCATGTTTGTGAGGGTTATTTTCAAATGACTGTGGCGTCAGTCCTGTCCTGAGTATCATTCATTGAGTGGGATCATTTGAAGACCTTTCTTTGTGTTTCTCACCACCCCCACAAAAGCACAAACCAAATGTCATTGCAGGCGTCACAGATAAAATATATCACATGGAGACAGGTGCAGACTTAAAGGTATCACACAAAAGCCCTCGGCATGGATAAAACCAGAAGAATCCAAGGTCACAAAACCCTGCATCAATCAAACATGCCATCAGTTCTCAGGTATAGAGATCTGTTGATAATGCTGGTAGAATGCTAGCAATGATTTCACATGCATTTAAAGCCTTAAAGTGAGCTTTAGCATCTTATGTTGGCTGGATGTTTATGGACTACTTTATTTTTGTCCACAGCTGTAGGCAACTGGATGGGGTGACACAATCGACCCAAAAAATAATAGACCTAGTATGAATTATGGATGGCTCAGCTTTAAACTGCATGGAAATGTTGCTTAAATATAAATATTTCAGCAAATAGAGGTTGGACCTTTCTGCTGAACTTGTTCCTCAAACTAACCTAAAAGCCACCCTCCTTCGATGAATAGACCTGGGATGGCTGACATGGGATGATGGTGTGCTGGTAACTAGCTTGACCAGCAACTTCAACAAGCTTTACCTGAAATACCCTAACTGTTGACAAGCTAGAATTTGCTGGTGAACATCTTGTCAAGGCAGGTCCACCAGCACCAGACCAGCAAAATCCAGGAAATCCTTGCTGGGCTATGCTGGTCTTCGGAAAGGCCCCTAAAAGATTTACTTAAAGGCATATTTCTCCCCCAAAAAGTTCTGTCATCATTTACTTACCCTCGTGTCATTCCAAACCCCTAAGATTCTTGTTCATCTTCAAAACACAAATGAAGACATTTTTAATGAAACCTGTGAAATTTCTTCACTGCCACGGAAAGTCCATTCCACCTAAAACTTCAAAAAAAAGTTAATAAAAAAGATTGTAAAAGAAATCTAGATGAATTGAGTGGTTTAATCCAAGTCTTCTGAAGAGACACAATCACTTAATATGATGAACATATTTAATATAGGCTTTTTTTCCACATATAAACATTGATCGATGCACATATATAAAGCCCTTAAAATATCATCAATGGAAATCTTTATTTGTATTTCAAAGATGAACCAAAGTTTGGAACAACATGTGGATGAGTTTTTGGGTGAACTAATCCTTTAAGAACTATTGAAGCTAGTTTTCGCCAATGGGATAAAAAATAAAAAAGGTAACTGCGAGTTTACATCTTGCAGTTCTTACTTTTTTTTTCTCAGAATTGCATGATATAAAGTCACAATTGCGAGTTATAAAGTCAGAAATGCGAGATATAAACTCGCAATTGTAAGAAAAAAGTCAGAATTGCGCGAAAAAAGTAGTTTATTGCAAATTTATATCTCGCGAGATGTAAACTCACAATTGTGAGAAAAAAGTCAGAATTGTGACATAAAAAGTCGGAATTATCGTTTACATTTTTTATTCCATGGTGGAAACAAGCTTCCATAAAGAACAAAGTTGTGTTATTCAATAAAAAATAGCATTCCAAAGAACTTAGAACAAAGTAGGATTTAAAATTGAAAAAGCCTGAATTAAGTCATGGCTTACAGAGATGCAAAAAACCACATACTGATGTACTGCTTAAAAAAAACCCCTTCAAAGTTGTGTTATTGTTTTAGGATTTAATGGCATTAAGGGAAATCTGTATTACAATACTATCAAGAAATGTCAGTGTTCTGCTGCTTAGCACTACTGTCCACCTACAAATGTACAGTTCCACCCATTAAAAACCCACTGAACTTATGGTATTAAATACTTCAGAACTTCAAAATGAGTTTGCATGATTCAAGTAGGGCCTACACATAACATTTCAGCAAATTTGCAATTAGACCATCAGCATTAAGAGTTAAATGATAATAATGGCATTTTTGGCCTGATGGTGGCTGCTTGTACTGTTCAGTGTTGGAGTGGTGAATGCCAGAGCGCTATGATTTCATGCAAAGGTCAAACTCGACTAAATGCTAATTAGCATGAGTCATCACATCCATTCATAGACCTGAATGCATTATGCTACGTATGTAAACGCTGCAGGTCGCACTTCCACATTCATTACCATCAACAACCTCAAATTACAAGCACAGATTTATTTTTGAACTGTCAGGCATAAGAAAAGGATTCCAAACTAATTTGTCTCAGCCAAATGAATCTTATAATCTGGTTCCCTCTTTATATAGTGACACAGACATGCATACTCTCCCACACATACACAATGAATACATCTCAATGCATGTTTGTATCACATGCTGTACATCGTTTCACAGAGTGGTTGGAGTTCGAGAATACAGCTGTACATTTGGATTCAACATGTCTGGAGATGTTTACCTAACCAACACTAACAAGCAGGCTGGCAAACAGCCATCTTCACTAGAGCAGGTTCACCCTCCATTGGAAGATTTAGGTCACTGGGCTAATATTCGCATAATAAACAGAAGAGGAAGTGGAGTTTACTGAATGAGAGGGTGTTGAAGGGGGAAAAACTGGTTGTTACTTCATATATGAAGGCATGATGCAATAGTAAATAGTTGGATTGTAATGAGCTGTCAAACTCGGAAATAAGGTATTATTCTGAAACCTTTAAAAGGGTTGGGGTTTTTCCCCTCTCAAAAACGTTTATACTGTATGACATTTCAGATTTTGTATTTGTGATAGATTGTGGGTGTCAATAATTCAGCTGATGAAACATGGAAAATACACTACTGTTCAAAATATTGGTGCCAGTAAGTTTCTTTTTTTTTTTTAGAAAAAGAAAGAAATGAATACTTTTATTCATCAATGACACATTCAATTGATCAAACGTGGCAGTAAAGACATTTATAATGTTACAAAAGATTTCTATTTTGAATAAAAGCTGTTCTTTCGAACTTTCTATTCATCAAAGAATAATATATTACAAAAATATTAAGCAGCACAACTATTTTCAACATTGATAATAATAAGAAATGTTTCCTGAGCAGCGAATCAGCATATTAGAATGATTTCTGAAGGATCATGTGACACTGAAGACTGGAGTAATGATGCTGAAAATTCAGCTTTTTAAATTTTAAAGATGTTAAAAGATATAAGATAAAAATTATCATTATTAAAATTAAATAAGAAATATTTAATATTAACATTTAAAAACAAAACACAAGAAACTTGTTTAAAAAAACCTTACCCTAAAAAATCTGAATGACCCCAAACTTTTGAACGGTAAAATTTAGTCAATAAAAGACTATGGATTTTGAAAATCGTGACATGACCTTATGACCTATCATATTATGTCAAATTAAATATAGCATAAATTTTAAATAAAGTCCATTTTAAAGTACATTATCTAAAAATGATAGAAAACAAATCTTCGATTATGTCACTATAAACACCCCAAAACAAGAAACTCATGCGCTTATTTGTTAAAGATATATTACATAAGAATATTATATGAATAATTTGATTCTGCCTTGCCATGCCTCGTTTTTATAAAGCCCATTTCTCATTTCCTATCATTCACAGGCAGTATTATCTCACCTCCAAAGTTAGAATATGTCATAAGAAAACATAAAAGAGCAGAAATAAAGATATGAGAGTACGGTCGCTCTGTTCAGGAAATTATCAGGTGAAATCTCACCACTCGTTTTTAATGTCACAATAACATTTCCCCACACACCACCTCAGCAAATCTCTGTCACCTGGCAATAAGCAGGTCTGTTTATGACATCAGCAGGAAGAGACTCTGCTGATTTAGCGCCACTGTGGCTGTCAGTCATACTATTTCATATTTTATTAGCAGTGCTAATAAAAGTGGTAGAACATGCAAAAAAATCTCATGGACTTACAATTGTAGAAGGGACTAGAGTCATATCTAGAGACCAGAATATCACAGAGGATGCAGAACCTAATTTCACTAAGTACAACATGTTCCTGGATCAACATCTTTGTTGATCCTGGAACAACATTCCAATCAACCAATCAGATTTGATGGACAAGTTTACAGTTAATGTCAAGTTTAAGCTTACAACCAGGGTTAGGTGCTTCTATATCAGTGTTATTCATTTATCATTTCCCTCTGATTTTAGGCATAAGTTATGGGCAGGGTTAGGTTTAGAGGTAGGGATATGGTTAGGATTACATTTCCGAGCAGGAATGTTGTTCCAGCATAAACAACATATGTTGACCCAGGAACGCGTCTAACTCTGCAAAATCAGGATGTGTCACAGGGGCTATAGGCCTAGCAACCCCCGACAACCAAATAGCAATGCCCTATCAACCACACAACAACCACATAAAACACCATAGCAACGCTCTAGCAACCTCTCAGAATACCCTAGAATCTAAAATAAATCATGAATACATTTTCAAAATTAAGCATTAGTATCTAAATTAGCAGTGAATGCATTCAAAGTCTGTTCACAAGCAGAAATCCAAATATAAATAAAAGTTTCAGCTTAAACTGTGACAAGAGTAATGCACATTAACACAGAAAGAATATGTGAGTAAGTCTGAAAGCGAAACCTCACAACATCCTTTTATTGAAGAGAGCAGCCTGACAGGAAGGCTTATATCTATAATTAGATATACATTTGTCTGACTCTTTTTTTAATGCACTATCATTACTGATGGAAACTCACGCTGTGGGTAAGCATGTCTAAAAGCATTTTCACACTCACTCACAATAGTCCTCCACACACTCTTGTTCTTCTCAATTTCAACAAAACATTTTGTTGTACTTTCCACAAAGCATGATTCACCCACTGACGTCTCAAAACACTATGCCGTCTCCTGACAGACCCTGAACATTTTGATGAAATGAAAGTAACTGTTAAACTGGAACTTTTTAATCAAAAAAAAAGAAAAACACCCTCAGAGTTTTGTTCCTATTTTAGTCTGTTAGCCTTGATGCAATATGCTATAGTGTAGAGATTCAGCCAAATCCCTTTTAAATAAATATTAAAGGATAAGTTCACTTTAAAATGACAATTACCTCATGATTTACTCACCCTCAAGCCATCCTAGGTCTGACTTTCTTCTTTCTGATGAACACAATCTGAGGGTGTTAATAAAGGCCTTCTGAAGCAAAGCGATGCATTTGTGTAAATATCCATATTTAACAAGTTATTAAGTAAAATATCTTCCACTAGACCGCCTTCCGTATTCAACTAACGAAGAAAGTGTAAAACTCTTGCAGTTCAAAATGCTTATGCTACGTCCTGCGCCTTCCATATTCAACTTATCTTCCATATCTAGCTTCCGCCAGACTGCCCTCTGTATTCAACTTACAAAAAAAGCGCCAGTTATGTTTTTTTCTTAAGTTGAATACGGGGGGCGGTCTGGCGGAAGCTAGATATTTTACTTGTTAAATATGAATATTTTTCTGACAAAAACGCATCGCTTCGCTTCAAAAGGCCTTTATTAACCCCTGTGGAGTACGTTTATGATGGATGGATGCACTTTCTTGAGCTTCATACTCGTTGGTCCTGTTTACTGCCATTATAAAGCTTAAATGCGTCAGGATATTTATTAATATAACTCTTGTGTTCATCAGAAAGAAGAAGGTCATATACACCTAGATGGCTTGACACCTAGGAGTGAGTAAATTTTGGGGTAATTTTCATTTTAAAGTGAACTAATCCATGTTCACAGTTCTCTGATGTTGGTTAATGGTCACATGACATATGCAGATAAACATCCTGCACGGCATATCCAAATTGGTGTCCAATCAGATTCTTTCTAGAATGATAATGCCTTCCCACCTATTTCTGACTAGCAATGGCAAGTAGCAAATCATCTTCTGACATACACTAAACACTATTGCCAATTATTTTTTTCATGAAAATTCCCAACTTTCTGTTTCAAAAGGAAATATGGCAACACTGACAAATTAACCTTGGTTTATGTTGCCATCTGCTTATTTACAGAACATCAACAAATCAGTATACAGAATGTGTTAGTTTTGTAAATTAAATGAAGTCGGCCATTGAAGTAACCTACACTAAAAAAAAAATGGTGTAGAAACAATTTTCACTCCGAAATTTCAAGTTATTTCACAATTAACTACAAAGAAACGGAAAGTAAAACATTGAATTAAATGTGACATTTTAAAGTAGAACAATCTTTGTTTTACCTACAACTTTGAAAAATCATTTTTACTGTACTGTAAATCCAGTACCCTGGTTTGCTTGAGTTTAACATACAATTTACATCCGAGGACATCTTCATAGCTTTCCTGATGTGCCAACATCAGTCCTGTGCAAGTCTACATTGTTGAATGTCTTTATGTATATAATAGTGGTTTGAATCGTGACGACCACAAACAATAGCTATACTGGCCATTAGACGTGCCTCATTTCACCTTCCCCATCAGCACGGCGATTCATCAGCTTTTCGGAGGGGCCACGTCCATGTCACCCACCAACACAAACACACACACCTGCTGTTGTAGCCTGACGGAGAAGGGTTAATTCCCCCCACCCTTATATACACAAACAAACAGCACTCGTGCAAACCATCCACTCGCATACTCGCACACTCTTCCCTCCCAACAGTCAGTTGTTAGTTAGGGGGAGGGGGTGTGAAGGGGAGAGGCTAGCGGAGGTCTTTGTGAGAGAGAGAGAGAGAGAGAGAGAGAGAGAAAGAGGAACAGAGCGTTCTATTTCTCATAGATGAGCAGCTGCTAGGCAGGACTGTCTTGAAAGCAGAGAGACAGTGAGAGAGACCATTTGGTGCCTGAACGAGAGCGAGGGAGGGGGAGAGAGAAACGCACACACTCAGCGTGAGCTTGTGGTTTAAGCAGACACTAGCCGTGCGTTTAGGGAAACCCACAGTCTCAGCTCCCTGGGATAAAGGAGTGTTGTTTCTGGCCCTGCTCTTTTTCCCCTTTTCATTCTTTTATTTTATTCCCTCCATCCTTTCTCTTCTTCCTTTTACCTGCGGAAAGAGCTGGACCACTGTTTTCTCCCTGAAACACACCGAGCCGGTAAGCAGGCACGCTATCTATTTCTGTTTCCTGCTTTTCTGTGTGTCAATATCTTTTTTCTGCTTCATTCATCCTTATTGCTTGGGTAGAGAGAGATGGAGTTGATGTGCTAGCATGATACCTAGGTGATGCCGTACCGGCATCCGTCGCGGCCGGCTTATACTGGGACTGGGTGCGGAAGAAGGAGGGATTGGAGGAGAGGGAAGGGGATGTTCTACTTTTTCAGCCCCACGATCGGTCAACTGGGGCTCGTCCTCTTTCACTGCAGCACATGGCAGAATACACACACTGACACACAAACACACAACACTTCAGTTGTATTACACATACGTGTCCTGTAAAACTAACCGTCTGCTTTAGTAGGGCTAATTAACGCACCTATTAGCCTAATCAATACTCATTCTCTCATATTAAATAAGGCCAGTTGTGCATAAGGAGGTGTAAATAGAGATGTTCTCGTTTATCAACCCTTTTGTGGACACAGAAGCATGTTCCCTGTAGGCAAAGTGATCTTCATAGAAATGGCATTTTATTCCCCGGTGACATTTGCAGAGGCATTTGCTGTAAACGATAAACCACACAGGGCTAATTAGGTTGCATGCGATTGTATATGTGTACACTTGTGCATTGTTATAGCTAAAAACATGTAGCATGTGAACGGCTGAGAGAAATGAATGAAATCATGAATGGAGAGATGAACCACTCCTTTTTTCGATCCGTTTTCGTTCTCATGAGCAGGATGTGGAAGAGGAAATTCACACCTGAGGGGGGAAGAAAGAGGCAGATGTATGAATAAAGCCCTAGAATATGGAGTCTGGTCATACGTGTCCGGATATGAATGCTTTCGGTTGTAGAAAGATCCCTGACATGTCAGGAAAAAAATCAGGTTGGGTGGCTACAAGATCTGTAATATACTGAAAATGATTTGCAAGGGTAAAGAACAGCTTTAGTTTTCAATCATTATACAAAATCATTGTTTTTTTGCACAAAAAAGAAAAGAAAAAAACACGAGTGCTAATTAAAGAACTTGAATCATTCAAAATTTGACGTGTAATCTACTCAAAATGAGCCTGATCACTGTTAAAATGCACATAAATGCTGTTGACAGCAAAATATAATGCTTATGTGCATATTGCAAAGGTACTGTATGTATTTTATGTCTACTAGCACTGACCAAAAACCCAAAAAGTTCTGAATATTATCATTAAATTACTACATACCACATACCTTGATGTGTACTACATACACATCAAGATATCAGTATAGCACAAATATATGTTTTACCCTTATATGAAATCAGTCTGAGGCTGAAAATGTATTTACTTGTCTGTTGCTAGGACACTCCCTTTGAACATTTTATACGAGGCCTCTGATTGGCTGCAGCCAATGATGCAAGTTTCTCACCCCAAATCTTTCCCCTTCGCCCATGGAAACATGCCTGTCTGCATTTCTTCCTTTCCTTCTGTCTACCTCCGTGTCATAGATCATCTGAACCTTGTCTCCATCCTGCATCTCTCTCATCCATCCCTTCTTTGTTACAATCAGGCTATGGATAGAGGGATGCTACAAAGCTGATCCTTTTCTCTTTGTTGTATTCTTATTTTAGAAAATTGTATATAAAAAAAAGAAAAGCATCAAAGCTCAATACAGTAGAAGCAGTTCATTCTCAGCGTTCTGCTCTCTGCTGATTTCTGCCCCTGTGCTGGTGGCAAAGACTCTGACCCCCACCTCCACATAAGCATTATATATGTGCTGTACTGTAAGTGGGTCAGTGTAGAAAGTGTGGCATGTCATGTGTGTCTCGGGGAAGTGGTCTGACTGGACAGTCATATAGAGCGTGGGAATCAAGAGAGAAGGGGGCTGAATTGTCTTTGCTAACCTTGACACAAGCTTCCACCATCTCCACTGCAGCTTGACCCATGCGTGCATTATAATGCATATGCATCAAGCTTGTAGGCTGAATATCGTGCAGAATACCAAGAACTTCCTTTTGTCTAATACTCTGTTGTATAAGATCTAAACTGAATACTGAAATTATTATAGGATTAGTTCACTTCAGAATTAAAATTTCTTGATAATTTACTCACCCCCATGTCATCCAAGATGTTCATGTCTTTCTTTCTTCAGTCGAAAATAAATTAAGGTTTTTGAGGAAAACATTGCAGGATTTTTCTCCATTTAGTGGACTTCAGTGGGGTTCACCAGGTGGAAGGTCCAAATTGCAGTTTCAATGCAGCTTCAAAGGGCTCTACAGGATCCCAGATGAGGAATAAGGGTCTTATTTAAAAAAAAAAAATACAAATTTACTTCTAAACAAATGTCTAAATTTTATACTTTTTACCATAAATGCTAATCCTGCACTGCTCTGCGATCCACCACGCATTACGTAATCTCGTTAAAAAGGTCAAGCGTGATGTAGGCGGAAGTACCGCAGTAGGGCGAAAAACTCTATCTCATTTTCTCCTCCAACTTCGAAATCATCCGATATCGTTGTTTTACCTTTTTTTGTAAAGGCCGTTTGGCTTAATCTTTGCATGTTCGCTTTGTAGACACTGGATCTGTACTTTCACCTAAGTCATGTGTGTCCTTTGTAAATTTTTAAGATAAGACCCTTAATCCTCGTCTGGGATCGTGTAGAGCTCTTTGAAGCTGCACTGAAATCGCAATTTGGACCTTTCGCCTGGTGTACCTCACTGAAGTCCACTATATGGTGAAAAATCCTGGAATGTTTTCCTCAAAAACCTTAATTTCTTTTCGACTAAAGAAAGAAAGACATGAACATCTTGGATGACATGGGGGCGAGTTAATTATCAGGAAGTGTTCATTCAGAAGTGAACTAATCCTTTAAGTGTAGCTTCAACTATTTAGCTTCACTTACCAAACAGAATAGCAAAAATAACTGTTATCAAACAGGTTTTCCCAAAAGATGTTCTGGTTCTAAACTTCCTTTTGTTATTTAAGGGACAGTTCACCCAAAAATGAAAATTCTTGATATCATTTACCCTCATGTTGTTCCAAATTTGTATGACTTTTTTTCTTCTTCTTCAAAACACAAGAGTTTTTGAAGAATGCAAGCAACAGCAGATCCCATTGACTTCCATTGTATGGACAAGAAACAGATTTTCAAAATATCTTCCTTGTGTATCTGTATATGTTAAGTCATATATGATTCAGAAGGAACACCATGCTAAGTGACCTTTAGCTTAGAGCCATTTATCTCCATGAGGATGCTGACATCTTCCACGAGAGGCCTAATGGATTAACTTTGAAACCGCAATAAAACGCAAGGCTAATTTTAAACAACCTGATGAATCAAATCTAACTAAATCCATACAATTGATAACCTGTGCGCTATCAAAATGCTGGATTAATGTCTACACTGCTAACTTCAGTTCAAAAGACATTTCAAATAAAAGGACGAGGGATTACAGAGCCATTCTGAAGTATAAAGGCACATACTATTTTTGTATGGGTTTTTATTCCTGTCTGATCCCCTCTTAAAGTCCCACTATACTTTCACTTTAATGACTTTAATGACTTACAGGAATAATATCACAAATTTTGCCAATGGATCTTATGGCATATTAATGAAGTTTCAAAAGGAAGCTTAAAAATTTGTCTCGCTAAACGAGGTCAGGCTCTTTATCAAACTTTCTTTAATGCTTATAATTAATTGAAAGAATTTGCAACTTAATTTACCCTCAATGTGTTTAACTGTAAGGAACGTAATTATGATTGATTTAGCCATTTTCAAGATCAGTGTCTCGCTTCAAGTGCAATCCTTCAAAAAAATTTAACAATTTTTCTTACTTACATATAAAAATGATGCTATACAATATGTACATCGCTCAGAACAGCTGTCACAGGAAATGGTTACAGATACTATATTAGGTCATGGTGACCTATGTCCACATTTTGATTTCCTACAGGCCTGAGGCGAGAGGAACGGCTGAGACAGCGCTATTTGAGATGGTATGTCTATCTGCACCCATAGCATGTAGGCCAGACACTTTACACTGATGCAGACTCATAGATCTCTTTCAGAAGGACAATATGAATCTAGATGACAGAGGATAGTCTCCGGACCTATTTTTGCATTTGCATGCATTTTATAATCAGTGCATCACCACCTTCGGGAATATGAGAGTTGCAGAGGTATCTACTGTTTGTCTAAACTCAGTGTCCTTTGTCCTGATGTCTAACATGCAATTATGGAAACATCTTGCATAAATTTTAATATTAAAATGATTAAGTGTAGCTTCAACTATCTAGCTTCACTTACCAAATAGAATAGCAAAAAATGACTGTTTTCAAACAGGTTTTCCCATAAGGCTGGTTCACACTATTGAAGCAGTGAGAACTAGACTGCTGTACAAGACGGAGACTTTTGTTTTCGGCAGACAGGCTCTGAAGGGCAGAGGCAAAGTGAGTGATGGTAGAGCTGATACCCAGTTTCTCATCTCCTCTTATCTGTCTATCTACCCTGCAAAATCAGAGCAGTGAGAAAAGGAAAGTTGCTGCCAGACATCCCACCAAACGCTTTGATGAGCAATCAGAAGCTTGAGGAGTTCACACAAACCCAAATATCCTCGCTCCAAGTTTTTAAACTGGGTCATATTGAAATTCCCATTAGTTATGGGTGTCAGAAGCCTCCTTATCATGCTGTGCATCCAAAATTTGTAATTGTTAATATTATTTAAAGGACCCTGACCTAACACGAGCTAACAATGAAAGTTGTGTTTTTATAAATTAATGTTAAACAATTAACATTTAATAAAATACTGTAACAAATAATTTAAGTAATAAATTAAAATACTTTTTTTTAATTTAAACTGATTTAAAAGAAATAATAAAAAATATACTAATGTTAATTTAAATAAAAATATTAATGTGAAGTTTCATTTTAAAGTCTTCCTGTAGTCAATCATTTTATCCCTTAAAACTCATCGTTGATAACCAAAATGACATATTTAAACATTTTGTTCATGCCTTAAAATAGCTTAAATGTAACTCTACACCCTTGCCTCATTTAATATACGTGGATCAATGAATATGCAAATTAGCCCCACTTCCACTCACTCACGTCAGCTCAGAGATCCACTCGGTCAACTTACTGAGGTAAACGCCGCACAATGATATCACTCTTTACAATATCGGGCACATAACGGTAATTAATATGATTAGACTTTTGCTTTACTATGTTATCAAACAGCTAATAATGTGTTGCTAATGTTACACAAACCATGATCCCGTTCTTCATCTCAGAATCAGACAGCTGCCTTCTAACAATCAGTATCCTTACAAACGCTTTAACAACTCAGAACGTCAGTGAAGAAAGGCATATAGTTTATCATAACATTGTAATATACATCATACACCCACCATATTACTAAATCTACACGATTTTTCAAATCAACAGAAAAATATACCGGAATAACCTGGCTTCTCTCACGTGTCGTGATTGGTAACAAGGTAGTTTGTGATGCCACAGACACCAGCGATTTCAAACCGCGGGTTTGAAAATGAGACTGTCAGTTTTAAGGAGAAAATACTCAGCAATGGTGTTGACAAATTAATTTGCACATGGTTTGGGGGTCTTTAAGGACATTTTTGTTTGCTTTTACACAAAAATCTGTGATGATCGCCACATGTTCATCAGTATAAATCTGCATCTTAAAGGGTTAGTTCCCTCAAAAATAAAAATTCTGTCATTAATTACTCACCCTCATGTCGTTCCACACCTGTAAGACCTTCGTTCATCTTCGGAACACAAATAAAAATATTTTTGATAAAATCCAATGGCTCAATAAGGCCTCCATTGACAGCAAGATAATTAACACTTTCAATGCCCAGAAAGCTACTAAAGACATATTTAAAATAGTTCATGTGACTACAGTGGTTCAACTTTAATGTTATGAAGTGACGAGAATACTTTTTGTGCGGCAAAAAACTAAATAACTTCATTCAACAATATCTAGTGATGGGCGATTTCAAAACACTGCTTCATGAAGCTTCAAAGCTTTACAAATCTTTTGTTTCGAATAAGTGGTTCGGAGCGTGTATCAAACTGCCAATATCATGTGAACCATTGAAATTTCGAAACGTTTTGAAACACTTATGATGTAACAAAGCCTCGTTTACTGAAATCACATGACTGTGGCAGTTTGATACATGCTTCGAACCCCTGATCCGAAACAAAAGATTCATAAAGCTTCGAAGCTTTATGGTCTTTAAGGTCTTACGGGTGTAGAACGACATGGGAGTGGGTAATTAACGACAGAATTTTCATTTTTGGGTGAACTAACCCTTTAAAGCAAAGTCATCTGATAATCACTGCTTTAGGTTTCCTATTTCTCCCCAAGCTTTTTTGAATATTGCAAAGGCCTTTTGATCAGGTTAATTGTGGCTACCCTGCTAAAAAAGGCCTACATAGATGTTTACCATCATACGTTTTGGATGCAGTTCAAGGGTTGCTAGTGTGCTGATGTCCCAGACTACTTCGGTCCACCAGCTAGACCGACCAATATAAACCAGCTTGGACCATTGGATATTCATGTTTGTTCTTTTCCAAACGGTTCTGAACTAAGACATCAGGCATGATGGGTGCTTTATTCCAAGGAGATTGCAAGTGCTATATTTAGCGTCTGGTTTTGCTCCCTGACCTTGAGCAGGTGTACTCAACACAGGGAGTAAGAAGGCAAGAAAATGGGTGAAACAGACACAAACTGGCAGGTAGACCTCAGTGCAATGTTGTTTGGGTGATGAGCTGCCAGAATGGCTCAATCACACCAATAGCAGTGACGATTTGTAAGGGTCTTTTGTTTACACATCACAAAGGGTGAAGACAGTGATATCACAATGCATGGGGCACGTGCCTGTGTTTAAATGTGTGCGTGTGCACAGGTCATTCTCTTAATGATGCTTTTCAATGTTTTGCTGACAAAATTGCTACTAAAAACATAATAGCTACTCTCAGGGGATGTTCTGTTTTTAAAAACAAGAGATAAAAAATGAGCCTGAGGATAGAATTTGGTTATTATGGATCTGGATATTGCCGCTGTATTTCTATTAAGAGGACAATGAAGCAAAACAGTGAAATCAAAAATCCACTTATCCATTCCTGACTGTTCGTTTGATGTTAGCTCATTGTTTTGGCATTATGTTTTGCTAATAAGGTTCTAAAATTGCAATTCATTGGAAAATTCCAAAATCTAAAGATTCATTTTGCTCTATAATTAAATTCCAGTCATCAAAAGGAATGAGCAAAAAGATGAGAGATTCTCTGCCATCAAGACTTTTGTCTCCTGTCAGCCCTTGAGCAAAGGCACACAATGCTAATTTGCAATTGCCCTGCTCGCTATTCTCCGGTCTCAGCCTTTTTTCTTCCAGTGCCATGGATGGAGAGAGCATGGGGGAGGGGTGGCGGTGGAGAATTGTTCCCTTCTTTCTCTCTCCTCTTTCCAGTTCCTGCACTAGCATGTTTTGCTGTTCTCCAATATTGGCGTAGGTGACAAGGGGCCGATGATGGTCGAGCATCCTCAACCCTGTCAGCTGTAGCATCGGATTTCCATTCATTCGCTTCATCCGGCCCTGCCGCTGCCATCTCCCATCAAGCCCAAAGGCGAGCCCACTGTCAATACTGATTTCTCTTAGAGGACCCGTCGTGCTAGGCTAATGCTATCTCCACACGCTGTAGAAGCTATAATGATACCCATTAAAAAGTTGGACTTGTCAGACAGGAAGTGAGAGGGATAGGCAAAGTGAAAAAGAAAGGAGAAATCATCACTACTATTATTCACCGCCTTCCCTTGTGAAAAAGAAGTACACTTTGGCATACTTTTGAAAAGAATACTTATTGCGGAAATAATACACTTTCAAAGAATATATTTGATTGCGAACTGAATGTAATGTTTTCGGACACTTAATTGCATGTTAATTGTAATTAGCTGAAAATATTTTGACCCACTGTAGGACTTAAGTACATCTTTACATGTAATTTCATAATTGTATTGTCTTTGAAATTTGGTTAAAGTGGACTGCTGAGTGTA
This sequence comes from Anabarilius grahami, assembly GCA_003731715.1. NCBI lineage: Eukaryota > Metazoa > Chordata > Actinopteri > Cypriniformes > Xenocyprididae > Anabarilius > Anabarilius grahami. The sequence goes on from RJVU01057109.1 coordinate 7,376,437, forward strand.
CTGACAAGTAATTAAGGTAAAATAAAAAAAGAAAATATATATATATACAGTACAGTCCAAAAGTTTGGAACCACTAAGATTTTTAATGTTTTTAAAAGAAGTTTCGTCTGCTCACCAAAGCTACATTTATTTAATTAAAAATACAGTAAAAACAGTAATATTGTGAAATATTATTACAATTTAAAATAACTGTTTTCTATTTGAATATATTTCACAAAGTAATTTATTCCTGTGATGGCAAAGCTGAATTTTCAGCATCATTACTCCAGTCTTCAGTGTCACATGATGCTTCAGAAATCATTCTAATATGCTGATCTGCTGCTCAAGAAAACATTTAATGTGTACAATTGTACAAAATATTTGTGTACAATATTTTTTTTCAGGATTATTTGATGAATAGAAAGTTGAAAAGAACAGTGTTTATCTGAAATCTAATCTTTTGTAACATTATAAATGTCTTTACTGCCACTTTTGATTGATTTAATGCATCCTTGCTGAATAAAAGTATTCATTTCTTTAATTTCTTTTCAAAAAAATAAAAATTTAAATTCTTACTGACCCCAAACTTTTGAACGGTAGTGTATAATGCTACAGAAGCTTTGTATTTCAGATAAATGCTGTTCTTTTGAACTTTCTATTCATCAAGGAATCCTGAAAAAAAAAGTACACAACTGTTTTCAACATTGAAAATAATCATAAATGTTTATTGAGCAGCAAATCAGCATATTAGAATGATTTCTGAAGGATCATGTGACACTGAAGACTGGAGTAATGATGCTGACAATTCAGCTTTGCCATCACAGGAATAAATTACTTTGTGAAATATATTCAAATAGAAAACAGTTATTTTAAATTGTAATAATATTTCACAATATTACTGTTTTTACTGTATTTTTAATTAAATAAATGTAGCTTTGGTGAGCAGACGAAACTTCTTTTAAAAACATTAAAAATCTTAGTGGTTCCAAACTTTTGGACTGTACTGTATATATTTTAATGTGATTTTTTTTTAAATTTGAATGTCATGTATTTAAATATATCTATAATTGCACACTTGTAATGTAGTTGCAATTTAGTATATTTAAAATGTACTAACTTAAAATGTAATATCAAATAACACACCACAGTTAAAGTTATAATCAAGAACTTTACATCAATTACTCACCCTCATGTCATTCCAAACCCGTAAGACTTTCGTTCATCTTTGAAACACAAATGAAGATTTATATTAAATCTGAGAGATTCACGGCATGCAACTACTTTGATGCTTCAAACAGTTCATAAAGAGATCATAAATGTAATCCATATGAATCTAGCATTTTAGTCCAAATTTACTGAAGACTCTTGATTGCTTAATATGATGAACAGATTGAATTTAGGCTTTTATTCAAATATAAACATTGATCAGCGAACATAAACAGAAGGTCATCCGTACCTGCTTGACATGAAAAAAATGTGATTTGATGATTTTTTTTTGTTTTTTTGTTATTGTGTACATATGTTTTGCCAGTTGCATGTACTGTATGACAGTCTGTGAAAACAAATTTCCCGTTAAGGGACAATAAACTATCTATCTATTCTATCTATCTATTTATATATCAATAAAAGCCTAAATTAAATCTGTTCATGATATAAAGAGATCGAGCCTCTTCAGAAAATTTGGACTAAACCACTCAATTCATATGGATTAGTTTTATGATCTCTTTATGAAGTGTAATGTTTCAATTGCGTAGCTGTCTATGGAGGGACAGAAAGCTCTCGGATTTCATCAAAATGATTTTTTGTGAAGATCATTTGTGTTCCGAAGGTGAACGAAAGTATTACAGCTTTGGAACGACATGAGGGTGAGTAAATGATGACAAAATTTCAATTTTTGGGTGAACAAACCCTTTAAGATAAAACTATTAATTTGACATTATTACAAAAGTGCACTTAAGTGTGTTAAGAAACAGTAATGAAAGTGTACTTTCTTTAAGTAGACTCAAGTGGCCTTTTATTTCACTAATATTATATTATCTGTAAGTACAGTTTAAAAAAAACAACAAAAAAAAACTACCTTTTTTTAAGATTTGAAGTACACTACAAGTGCACATTCACTAAAATTAAGCACATATCTTTTTCACAAGTGAGGTGGCAAGAGTAAAATAGGGTGAATTTAGGTAAATTGCGCCACATTTTCACATTCCTGTCAAAAAGTAGTACATTTTCAAAGCCTGACAATAAAAATGAAAAAGCTCTTTACCATTTGTTAATTACTCTATTACCTACTCACTTTCATTCTTCTTTGAAAGAATATCATGCTGAAAGTGCTTCTGTGTTTTAATTATCATTTTTGATAATGGCAGGTAGAATAATGTGGGCTAGTTTCTCCCATACCCATATAACTTTAACTTTATGAATTTAAATCATAAATAAATGATGCCCCCTCTAAAGGCTCATTCCAATCAAACAGATGGCTCATTCAAGGTTGATAATATGTAGGCTTGGTGGCTTTTACTCTAGTTTGACTCTAATTTGCAAACAGCATTTTCACATATTCACATCAAGCCTGAATGTTCGTAGTGACAACATTTTGAATAGAAAAATTGGTTTCTATGGACCTATTCACACATTTACATGTATTCATTTGGTAGTCGCTTATATCCAAAGTGACTTACAAATGAGGAACATCACAAGCAATTTTCCATAAGAGCTTAAAATATTTGCAGATCACAATTCCAGCCCAAACTGTTTTTTTATGTACAGATTGTGCAAATTGAACCTTCAGGGGTTCAACATCTTATCACTGGGGGCAGTACCCTTAAAGGGACAAATTTGTTCCTTATTACCAATAAATGTTTCATAGTAGTACCTTAAGGGTACATAATACTACCCCTTAAAAGGTACTAATATGCACATTTAGTGGAAGATAAGGTACTGCCCCTATGACAAGCTGTTGAATGCCTGAAGGTACAATTTTTGCAATTTCTTTCTGAAAATGTATAGCAGACTGATTGAAATCTGAACAACCAATGCGATTTCCAGTGCATTGGTGACCCTAAAGCAGAGGTCTATTTTCATTACTGTGCTCTGTTAAACAGTAAGTCTATTCTCACTAATTTCTGCTTTGAAAACTGAAAATAAAGTGCAAATGGAGCTATAAATGGTCTAAAATAACTTTAAGAGCCTTCTGTAAAGACTGAATGCAGAAGAGAACATCTGTTCCAGTTTCTCAGAGAGCTCTTTATTGTAATGCAAGTCCTTTAGATTAAGTCCTTTTGAAGTTACTGAGACCTGACACAGCATTGTTAGGATGTTGCTGGCAAAGGTCAGAGTTCATTAAGAAATGCTTAACCTTGTGTTTTGTTCACTGTGACATGAACATCAGTCAGACCTACATAGTACAAATCATTACAACTTTATCCTCTGACATTTAAACAGTCTTTTTCTTCTGGGGGTGGACAGGTTTGATCTATGTACTAGGCATGGTTTCAAAGACATTTCTTGGTCCCAGGTTACCCTGGATGACCCTGTCCTCAGCACGGTCATTAAGTCCCTCAATGCTGCAGTGAATTCAATTGCAGGTCATATACCGCTGGACTATACTGAAACTCCACAGCATGCATCCAACACTGTTTTAAAAATTACTAGCTACTTTATAGAAAAATAAATGGTACTACCATTCAAAAGTTTGAACATTTGAACGGTATTGTATATAGAGTTGTCAAAAGTACCGACTTCGGTACCAAGTCGGAACCAAGAAATTTAAAAAATGTGACCCTTGAGCGCTGTTGAGCGGATTCGTAAACACCGTAAACACCATTGTGTTCACGGTCATATGTCTGTGTTTGGCTTCAATGATCAACGCTTCAAAAACATGTTGTAAATAGTCAATAAATGAAGCTCTTCACCGAGCTCTTACACAGATACACACGGGAGCGTTTGAAAGCAGGCGTTTATCATGGACCAGTCCACTGATAGATGGCTGCTTTCAAACGCTCCCGCTCTTTCAAAACGCTTCCAAATTCAAACACTTCCGTGTGCTTTCAAATGCTCCCATGCTTTAATCATTGTAGCCAATCACAGACATATCCGATGAGCGCGTGAACACAATGGCCAATCAGAGGTGTTTACGAATCCACTCAACAGCGCTCAAAGCGTCACATTTTTTACATTTCAGTACCAACTTGGTACCGAAGTCGGTACTTTTGACAACTCTTATTGTATATATTTTCATAATCAGTGTGTCTATTGCATGAGTCAATGACAAAGACACAATGTTTCCACTTTCTGGGTAAACAAATCTACAAACCGCCTAATTATATTAACTTTAAATTTCACACTTCACTTTTAAACAGTAGAACTGATTCTGAGTCAGCCTAGCCTACATCATGTTGGTGTGGTAAATGATCCCCAGATGTTATTCTAGTAGAAGTATCTGATCAGTCATAAAGCCACTGCAGTGAGCAGATCGCTTTGTGTGCTCCGTGATGCACAATGTGCTGCACACTGCCTCAGATTTATGAGGGACATTGCCGCATAATGCATTGAGCAAACAATTTACATGGCTTCTTATTTGGAGGGTTATACTGGGGTGGGCGAGTGTGTTTGCTGGATGTAATGATAGATTGGTGGCCGGCCATGCTACTCAAGAAATGAATCAGATTGTGACCTGTCGAATACATCCCATAAATCCCTCCCCAGAGGTTTATCATTTTATTGTCTGCCAGAGTGACTGCTTAAAAACAAGCCTCTGCATGTAAGCACAGCCATAACCTCCATATATGACCCTGCCATATTGTTCACATTCTGAGCCTTTTCTCCGAATCCAACTAATCTGTCTTTATTTCTTGTTGTTTCTCTCAGGTAGCGGAGGCTGATGCTGTGATACTGCAGGAGAAACATACAGGCTCTCATTTGATGCAGTGAAGTGCTCCGTGAGGAAAATCGCAAGCAAAGGTATGGACCAAAAACAATGCGGCCCCATACGCCAAGCCATATGGCAGCATGTGTGAGAAAAAGATGTGAAAATAGAAGGCAAAAAGCCACAGAAGTGTCTGAAAGCAAAGTGTCTGAAAGCAACTGCATTCTGTCTGCCCACTTTATGATGGCGCAGATTTTTTTATCGGTTTCAGCACAAACAGCAGAGTCACAATTCAATCAAAAATAGCCTACGAACAGATGCTATGCAGAAACATTTAGAGATATTTGTTTCCTTCTTTGAAGCAGTGCTTATTTAGTAGTCTGCTGTTTATCTCTTTATAATGAAATCATGAAAAGGTATTTGAGACAAAAGCTTTACTGTTAAAGTTATGCAACATCCTGGATGTGATATTACAATAAATATGCATTTCCCTGGTCAGGTCTGGACTAGTCTGAGCAGATCAGAAAGGGACAGTGTGATATTGCTTTGTAAGCACACGATTTTTGCTCTAGTTTCTACCTCAGACAGTTGCCACCAGGGTCACTTCCTTATAACTAGTACACTGGGGCTCTGTTCTCAATATTTAGTTCTTCAAAGTCAGCTTTAATGAATTTCCTTTCTTTTTTTTAAGTTTAAAGCCCAAATTCAAATTTTAATATCATACCATTCATTTCAAACCAGAAAATAGCAAAAAGACTGGGTACTTTCTCTTATTGCAGAGCAACTGTGCTTTTTTAAATTCAGCAGAGGAGATGTTTCGTACACAGGAAACTGCAGCTAGAGAGTTAAACCCCTGCACTAGAATAAGCCACCCTTTCTCTAACCTCTCACCCTATCAAAACCAAGCGAACACATACAGTGGCACCACAGAGAAACGGTTTAACCAGGCTCTTTTAAAATAAGCCCTGCCTTTAAATAGCAGTCAGAAAAAGAGAAGTGTGAAAAGAGCAGAGCGATGTTGAACGCAGAGCTGCAGAGGGGACCGTTGGTAAGGCTGAGAGGGTTCCTGTGGGGCTGTACGGCACAGACTCTTCACAGCTGGGCTCAGGGACAGCTCTGGAGGAGGAGTACAGGGGAGGAAGAGACTGAGATAGGAGAGGGAAACGGAAAGGACTAGCACAGTGAGGCTTTAAGGCAAAAATTTGTTGGCTGGTAAGTAATGGACAGTCATATATGTCAAGCTGTATGATTTTTTTGTTGTCATGACACCTGCAGAAGATTAATTACAGGTTGACAGTTTCCTGAGTGAGACCTTTGGTTAGACACGATTGATGGAACTGAGGTTTTCTTCATCCTATGAAGCAAATGGGATGACGATAGATAGATAGATAGATAGATAGATAGATAGATAGATAGATAGATAGATATTATAGATAGATAGATAGATAGATAGATAGATATTATAGATAGATAGATAGATAGATAGACAGACAGATAGATAGACAGACAGACAGACCTTCTAATAGACAGTTGAATACTTTAGACTTGGATTTGGCTGGTAGCTTATGAAAGCCTCAGATAGAGTACAGACAGGAGAGGCAATGTGGTCCAGCCATGGAAACAGGGTTCTACTGGTGGTTGCCAGGAGACAGGCAGAAGGGGGGTATACTGCCTCTTAAGTGATAAACAGGCTGAGAGGAGCCATCTTTGCCTTGTGTGCCATAAGCAAAGGATAGGGCTTGATATGAAGGATTTTGAAGGTGAAATATGAAACAGTCACATTCTTAGTTCAAACACTGCCAATATGCGCATTTGTGTCTCTTGGGAAATGGCATGATGGGTTGTACAATTACCAATACCATGATAATCCAGCTAGCTTATTTCTTGAATGTTTCTAGATAGCATTGTGTCCAGAATTATTCCTCTCTTGCAAGCTATTACCAATAGAAGCTGCAACATTTGGTGTCCCTTCCCAACTGCAATTGATATTAAGCATATGCAAATTGAACAAACTGAACAAACGGAACAGTTATGTTGATGGTACAACATAATGTTCTAACCAAATGCAATGTAATAAAGCAAAAAGCTGTTTTTGTCCAAGCCAGAAATGAATGCGACAAGCGACAAGACGTTTTGTCAACTTCTATTTATGTCTCTCTGGGTAGCCCCACCCACACTGAAATCTCATTGGGCTAAAATCCAGCTAAACATAATTATCTATTATTGTGTCATGTCACATAGCAACTTCACTGACAGCATGGACAATCAAATTTGCTAGAAACTATTAGTCACAGCTGGTTACATAGTGCTGTTACACATGGTTAGTTTGAATTCTGTTCATTCAATATAGTTACAACACAAGTCACACAATAGTAAATCACCACCAAAAAGTGTTTGTTCCTGCCTGTGTGATATGTGTCATGATCAGTTATTTCTGCTCATTTTCCTGCAATACACTCAAATGCTGCACTGCAACAAACAATATGGTGACAGAAAAAAGACTAACATTATATTAACATTGTTGTGTTTGGAAGTGAATTGTATTGTGAAAAGGAAGTCTTAACTGTTTCTGAACTGAAGAGTAAAGATGGATGAATTTCGCTACTCCTGTCTTGTGTTCTCCATAAATTAATAATTCCTGACAGACACCACAAATTGGCGACGAGCTTTTTTTTTTTGCTATCGTTGGTCAAGAAGATGGCAGTTGCTGATGTTGCTTTCCCAAGTTTCTTCCTGCCTTGTCCTGGTGAGCCTGCTATGCCGGCTGCACATGGCTGCAGATTTTTGAAAATGATCTACGGGTTATTGATGCCACAGGGGATGCCTGGCCGGACGAAAGACAGAAGGCTGTACTGCTTCAATACCTCAGTACAGAGGGACAATTGCCTAACACTGGTACAACGTATAAGGATGCATTGAAAGCCTACTTCGTACCAAAAACTAAATGCCACGCCTTCTGTAAACGCTGTCAGGTGCCTCACGTCACGAGACAGTTTTACAGTACACTGTTGCTTTGCGAGAGCTTGTTGTTTCATGTGAGTTCGGTGCCAGTAATGACGAAATGATTTGTGATCAGTTAGTAGAGAATGTGCTTAACCCACGAATACGTGAGAGACTTTTACTAGAAACTGATTTTACACTGGACAGAGCTGTTATGTTAGCAAGCCAGATTGATTCTGCTGCCGATCAGGCTAAATCCATTTCAAATTTACGCCAAGTTACCACCCCTGTACAAGCGGGTTGTGGATCGGAGGCACACTTAGCTAATGCTCTGAACTGCCCAGCTGCAACTGCAACATGCAGGAAGTGTATAAAGGTTGGACATTACGCTAAACTGTGCCGATTAGCGCAATCAAATACGCATGAGGTCCGTGATATTGGATTACAAGAAGTTACTCTACTGTACACAGAATATTCAGCTTATTCTCCCAGCATTATAAGCACAGTGACTATATCCTCTTCTGACTCACAGACTTGTGTGGTGGATTTGGTGGTTGACAGTGGGTCTTCCGTATCTATCCTGCTCTAAAGCACTTATGCATGCCATTTCAGTAACATTGTGCTGTTGCAATCTACAGCCAGGCTTGTGATGTATTCAAAAGCCCAAATTCCAGTGGTTGGGTGTTTGTCAGCGAATGTTTCTCTACATGACCACTCAGTTCCTGCTACTTTCTTCATTGTGGACAAAGGAACACCACTCATGGAGAGGGACCTAATGTCTGCACTGCATGTGGGGATTGAAAACAATGAAGTCCTGCCTCCTAATGCTCTTCCTGTGCCTTGTTCTCCTGTGCCAGTCTTTCAGTCCACAGTTGCTAAGTCAACTGAGTTTGGATGTGCTAAAAACTTTATACACCGTGTAAAGCTGGATGAAACTGTCTCACCTAAGCACCAAAAGTAAAAAATAAAACCTCACAGTCTTTATTACTCACGACGGACTGTTCCGTTTTTGTTTTGTTCCTTACGGATTAGCTTCAGCACCTACAGAATTTCAGAAGATGATGACCATTAAATTTGCCTGGATGACATTCTCATCCACGGACGTGACATACCGATGCATGACAAAGCCGTCGTAAAATGACTAGAAGCTGCTGGCTTGCATTTCAATAAAGACAAGTGTCGCTTCTGGCAAACCAGCCTGCCGTTCTTAGGTCAAATTGTGGAGGATCTTCTTTCTGATGAATCATGTGTACAGGCGATTCTCAATGCCCCTGCACCTTCTGATGCATCTACTTCGCGCTCCTTACTTGGACTGATTTTGCCACCGTTGTAGCTCCAGTGTGCATGCCTACAAGATCCAAAGAATTAGGCAGGTCAAAAGAGGCTGAACAAAGTTTGACAAAAGTAAAACGACTGCTAGCAAACAGTCCTGGTTTGGAATTATAGGACCCCACACTACGCATGACTCCACAGACACTTCTGACTATGGTCTGGGAGACTTTGTCAGGTCAGCCTGGATGGCATCAAATGAACTGTGGCCTTTGCATCACATATGCTGTCTACTGCCGAGACATATGCCACGGCGGAAAAGGAGGCGCTAGTATGCATATGGGCCGTTGAGAGGTGCCGTACTTATCTGTGGGGCCGCCGTATCACTCCACAGATCTTCAGGCACTTACAACCCTGCTTTCCACTAAGGGTGTCGGCTGTGCTGGTCTTCGTGTAGCAAGGTGGTCTGCATGTCTTGTGTAATTTAAATATGATGTGGTATACTGCCCAGGCTCCCAAAATGCTCTTGCTGATTATCTGTCACATATGCCCTTACCTGCTTCTCCTGCAGATAATGTGGTTGCTCCAGCTCCTGTTGATGATGTTGATGAGTTTGTTGCTTTTCTATCTGCCACCTGTAATTCTCTGTCTGCTGTTGATGTTGATGCTGATGATTGCATCTGCTGCTCTTTGATCTGTGCTGGTCTATATAGCACACAAAGGACATCAGGGAGAGGTGAGAACCAAATAATGCCTTTGTGATCTCTATTGGTGGCCAGGGTTGGATGCTCAGGTTCATGATGCTGTCCGTTCCTGCCACGTGTGTCAGCTCAATGACAAAGCTGTCAAGTCACATCCTGTTCCTCTCCAGCCAGTGCCGCTGCCAGATGGACCATGGTGGAAAGTGGCTGTGGATATAGTCAGGCCATTTGACACTGCTGAGGACTTCTTTACTAACACTATCAATACAGATTATGTGGATTCGTTTCTGTCATCACCCACCATGGAAAAATGGTGTTCAGTTTATGTCTGCTGCTTTTACTGCTTTTCTGGAAGGAAGGAATAATCGTCACCATCGTTCCTCTCTCTACTACCCATCAGTTAATTCAATGGTTCAACCGTGTGCTCAAACACACTGTCCAAATGGCCATCCAGCACCATAAGCTATGGAAACCAATGGTAACTGACTTCTTGCAGGTGTACCGTGCCACTCTACATGCTGCAACTGGTACTTCACCCTTTCAGCTCCTCTATGGCAGGCAAATGCGCACAAAGCTCACTATTATAGCTCTCACTGATGCTGAGTGGGGTACTGGTACTCCATGTTTCCAGGAGGGGATAAAGTGATGGGAAAAGAACCCCTTGCATGTTCTTAAAGGGGTGGTTGATTATGATTTCACTTTTTTAACTTTAGTTTGTGTGTAATGTTGCTGTTAGAGCATAAACAACATTTGCAAAGTTACAACGCTCAAAGTTCAATGCAAAAGGAGATATTTTCTTTTAAAGAATTCTCTGTTTAAGGACTACAACAAACGGTTTACAGGGACATCAACAAGTTTCTTCCCGGGTTAGTGACATCACAAACCCTAAAATTTACATAAACCCTGCCCCTGAGAACACGCAACAGAGGGGCTGAGGCCATGTTGGACTGCTTTAGAGAAGAGGAAGAGTTGTTGTAGTAGAGTGTTGTTACCATGCCGTTATTTTACACAGGACTGCTTCACAAACGAGGATCAATTCAACGCTGGATTTGCACAAAAGATTAACATGACGGCACATGCTGGTCAATGAGTTGAATCAACTCCACAGCAACTACATAAATTTATCCACTAACCATTCAGAAACGTCAAGATGCATTCTAAAAGTTATAACTTCTTCCTGAGTCTCTCCATCAGTGTCCGACTCCAGTTTGAACAATGCAAGGTTGAACACCGTTACTGACAATCGTCATTTTGGCTGCGTGAGATTTGTTGTTGTTGAGCAACCGAAGAGCGAGCTGTTAAAACTCCGGCCTCTTCTGGAAAGTGGGCCGGGAGCAACAGCTCATTTGAATTTAAAGGGAAACACACAAAAATGGTGTGTTTTTGCTCACACCCAAATAGGGGCAAATTTGACAAGCTATAATAAATTATCTGTGGGGAATTTTGAGCTGAAACTTCCCAGACGCATTCTGGGGACACCACAGACTTATATTACATATTGTGAAAAGGGCATTATAGGTCCCCTTTAAAGGACACAGAAAGTTTACTGATCCTCTCACTGTTGCCAAAAGACTTGGGGTGGGTACATACGTTCTTATTCAAGGAAAGACATGGAATGCTTCCCCTCTCATTGCATTTCAATTTATGACAAAGCCAAGAAAAATAAAAAAAAAATAAAAAATCTACTTATTCCTGTCCACACAACAAATATTATACAGCAAAGTTATATCACTCAACGTTTTGTCAAAGATTACTTTGTTGATGCTGACACAAGCTGCCTTTTCGTTACTGTTGAAAACTAGCATCATTTTTTTTCTTTTCCAGCATTTCACAATACACATTCTTTCCTCTTTCTACAGCATATGAAAACATCCAGTGTTTTTACAGTGAAAATACACAGGATTTTTGCTAATGAATATCATCTAGGTTGTGTTTCTTTGTACTATATGTATTTGTCTTCCTTGCCCAGGTTTGCCGGCCATGGGGAACCTCATTAAAGTCCTTGGCAAGGATTTAGAGAACTGTCCTCATTTTTTCCTGGATTTTGAAAGTAAGTGTTTCGCTGGTGTACAGTGTGTGTACGTGTGCTCAGATGTATATGTGTGTGATTGGAGATGGAGATATCAGGGTTGGAGCAGGTATAAACGCATCCTCTAGGTAGATTAAGACAGACTTTTGTTTTTGGAAGCCATTTCTTTTTGCTCTCTTAATGTGGAAGCCAACCAAAAGGTTATTCATTTCCCTTCATGTATAGTAAGGGAGCAGAAAGAAGGAGTTTCAGTGTGATCCATGTGACCATATCAACATCACCCGAGAATCTCATATATCCTGAGCGACACCTAAAGTCCATCCCAAACCCTATACGCCCGACCCCTCATCCCCAGACTCCACGCACATTCACACGAACACACACCCGACACCAGAGACACATCTGCCACACATCCCATGACCCACATGCTTCTCCCTTCTCTCTGTTCCAGGGTGATCATGGGAAATCTCCTGAAACTTCTGGCTTGCACCGAACTTGAGCATGGCCCAATAGTTTTCCTTGACTTTGAACGTGAGACCATAAGCTTCTTATGTTTTGAGTTTGCTTTTCTTTCCCTTTTCATCACGGTTCCTCCTCATTCGCTGTCCTCTACATTTTCACTTCCTTTTCTCCGCCATCCCTCTGTTTGTGCATCAATGCCTGGCATTCAAGTGATTTTCGGTGACCTCAATTTGTGACGTGACTTTTTTTGCGCACGTCTCCAGGTCGACTGTGATCCGCTGAACTAAAGGTCGTTGTACGAATGCCACGCTTTTTTTAGCAGTTAGAGTGGGATGGAAATAATCACATAACACTTAACTTATCTCCTCTTTTTTGCCCAAACCTTTGCAGACTTGTAAAGTGTGTTGGCTTCATAATATGTTCCTGTTTGTCCTTGTGCATCTGGATGTGTGTGAGTGTGTGAATGCATTATTAACCAGTCTGAGAAATTAAGGAAGTGGGAATGGAAGCTGCCTTTTGAAAGGGGAGCCTCAATTTCCTTGTTCTCTGATGTCGTGTTCCCTTTTAACCCTTACCTAAGCACTTCTCTCCCTCCTGAGTAATCCTTCCTTTTATGACACCTCTAACAGCAACATGCCTAACATCTCCTTATTTATGGAGGAAATAAAACTCCTGTCCTTCAAGTGTGAGAACCCGGAAGACTTAGAGCGGTTGTTGTCCAGTCTATAACATGAAATGTTGGCTGTCCTTCCTCTAAAAAATAATTAAATTGGCAGGAGATGCTCTTAAAGTGACAACGGCCATTCTGTATAATGCCTTTGCTTGTAATTCATTATAGGGTCAATGACATAAGTTAATTTTCTTCCAAATATATTGATTTATTGACTTAAATACACCTCTCCTATGATGGACATGTGTTTAATTTCTACATTAAAATTCATTTTGATATTTATTTGTGGGGCTTAAAGTGAAACATGTCTCAGTGGTGTAAATGACCTGAGATCATAATAAAAAAAAAAAGTCACATTAAAAGGATAGAAATATTAATAATTAGGCATAATCTTTCTTTAAAAAGCAGTTAAGTTATTTTATTTAATAATAGTTCATATCATTAATAAAATAACATTAACATAATTAAATATTAAAATATTATAATTGGTGTAAACAACATGCAGGAATTCATATTGTTTTCATGGGACCAAAAAAAAAAAAAAAAAATNNNCAACGTCTTGGAGCAAGTTTCTTAAAAATGAAGCCAAAACATTTTGATCAGCTGGTGGCTGGCTGTGGTATAGGTCATAAACCCCGCCTTCTCCATGTAATCGAATGGGATGCGATCCAAACTTAAAAATCCAATTACTTTCAAAAGATGGCTTCTGTAATTTTATGTACAGTAGTAGTTATCATGCTGACGTATGTTCAAGTGTTTGTTTTTCCAATAATTTTGGATGGTTTTAGTTAGCTCCAAATGACGTAATCGGCTCAGATGTCATCAACGGTTATTTCTGGGATATTTGGCTTCATTTTTCTAAAGTGGAAGGAAGTCAAACTATTCATGAATACAATTTTTAAATAATGTTATATAAAAATAAAAAAGAATGATTAAGATATGTACACTCGCATGCATTAAGGTGTTAAGGAAACATGAAACCAACAAGAACACAAACATTACATTTCCAAGAACTCGGCACAATCTTGACAATTCTTACTTGTCATTGACCCTATAGCAGAATCCATGAAATATAAAAAAAGTTATATCAAAATGTTGAATACACAATCAAAACATTTGGACAACAGCTGCTCTCCTGATCTAGACTTTTTGAATTTGTGACAGTGAAACAATGACCACCTCTGTTACACAGCACTGGTTTACATTTCCTTAGTTCTGAAATGGGTTACTGTGCCACTAATGGCATTCATAAAAATTCAATAATATCTCAAATACAAGACACAGCAACATATAAATAGGCTTTGAGCCCAAGATCAGATGTGTTTTACTGAATTGCTGATACATGTGATGAACCAAAAGGTCTAAATGGTGCACTGCACAATAAAAGTGTGCAAAAGGGAAAGCAGACATTACAGTACTAATGTAACACTGATGCTAGTCTTCACACAATCTGTTCTTTGAAGATCACAGGCAGGATAAGCAAGCAGACCCGGAGGTGACATGATAGGGAGGAGCCACTGGCAATTACACTGAAGTGTAATGTGTGTGTGTTTGCACTGAAGTATGTTTGCTCAGCTGATAGCACAAACATGTATGTGTGCATTCATTCAAACAGAGACAGAAAGACAGGGGAAATGCATTGGTTTGGATGCAGTAATAAGAGAGTGCACTTTTAAATTAGGCAGAGAGACCCCTGCTTCACACAGATCACTTATCGTACTTATCAAAGCTTGGGGAGACCTAGCAAATACTTTTAATGACGGCATTACCCAAAATGCCCCTTGCTGCAGTTTTTACACTGTGTACACTCTTACAAATAAGGTTCTTTATTGGCATTTGTGGTTCCATGAATAATCTTTAACATCCATTGAACCTTTCCATTGCACTAAAGCTTTGTTGAAGTAGGAAAAAGGTTCTTCAGATTATTAAAAATGTTCTTTAAGGAGGAAAAAAATTTTCTTTTAAGAATTGTTCACTGAAAAATTCTTTGGAGGAACAAAAATGGTTCTTCTATGGCATCGCTGTGAAAACCCCCTTTTTGGAAGCTTTATTTTTAAGAGTGTATCCTGTGGTTGAAAACTAAAACATAGAGAGAAGTCCACCACCTAAATTGACATCCACCAGGGGGCGACATTCGTTTGCCTTTGCTTTCCTGCCTGCTGTTGTCAGCTTATTAATCAAATGTCTGTGACGCTCGCTGTGTTGGAAGCTGACACGACTCTTTAAACCCATCCTAGCTTCGCCAGCGACTCCGCGTGGAGCTGCTTCATTGGCCTTTCGTTGACACTTCCCACTAGAGCTGTTAATATCAAGCCCAACAAATCCTAACACACACCAACACGACCTAAATCCTCCTCATGTACTTCTGACTCACAATAACACCATCATCATTACCAGATTAATCCATGTGGATTTATGGTTCCTATCTTTCAAAGCCCGTTGGAAAGAGCTTCCCCATCCGGGTGCCAAAGAAAGAAGATAATTCAATGTTAGCACCATATTAACTCACACCATGAAGCTTTATT
This sequence comes from Anabarilius grahami, assembly GCA_003731715.1. NCBI lineage: Eukaryota > Metazoa > Chordata > Actinopteri > Cypriniformes > Xenocyprididae > Anabarilius > Anabarilius grahami. Next base: position 7,391,876 of record RJVU01057109.1, read on the forward strand.
TCAATTAATTGCCCAGGTTTCAGATGTAACTCTGACTTGACTGGTTAAACACAATCCAAAACATTACGTACCCATCAGGACAGAAAGAAATTATATCAGTATGACGGTGTGACAGAGGTGATGTGATATATAACTCAGGTAGGCCGAGCGAGGAATTGAAAAAGGTGTATCATTTAGGCATATGACTATCACATTCTGACTGAGTTGATCTGACTTCTGCCCACAGATGCTCAGCCCACAGAGGCCGAGACAGCCGTGTGGAACCAGGTTAGTGCCGTGCTGGAAGAGGCCCATGGGATACTGGCGGAGTTACAGTCTTACAATGGAGCAGGACAGGAAATAAGAGAGGTGTGACTATGACTCTAAATTTTTACATTTTCCGAAGAAACAGTAGTGGTGTTTACCTGTGCAAAACATGGCGCTACAACGATAGAGTGCTCTAGGTGGTTGCTAGGGTGTTCTGAGTGGTTGCTTACTCATCCAAGTAAAAAAAAAGCCAATCTAATTTTGGAATCTAAGTATGAATTTTATTCATCCTCCAGGGTAATGTTGTAAGCATACATTTTCTCAACAAGCTGCATGATTTGAATTGTCATGCCTGCACAGTACAATTGATGTGGGCAGTGTTTGAATTGGTTTAAACTGGAAAATCTTTTGCAAATCACTAATGAAAATTTTTATAAACTTATCTATTTTAGTTATTTGCATAATATATACACTACCGTTGGAAAGTTTGGGGTCAGTAATATTGTAAATGGTAAAAACAGTTGCTTAATATTTTTGTGGAAACCATTATATATATACACATACATATATATATACTTTTTTTTTTCCAGGAATCTTTAATTTGAGCTTTTATTTGAACTAGAAATCATTTGTGATATCAATGTCTTTACTGTCACTTTTGATCAGTTTAATGCATCCTTGCTGAATAAAAGTATAATTTTCTTGAACAGTAGTGTATTTCCCCCCCTTTTTTCAAGGTGAACGTGATTTCACCAAGTAGAATATGTTCCTGGGTCAACATCCGTGTTAATCCTGGAACAACATTCCAATCAACCAATCAGATTAGATAGTTAATGTCAAGTTTAGGCTTAAAACAAGGGTTAGACTTACAACAATCATTCTTTTTCACCTATCATTTCCCTTTGGTTTTAGGGAAAAGTTATGGGTAAGGTCCTGTTTAGGGGTTGGGATAAGGTTAGGACTATGTTTTTTTTGTTAGTTTTTTGACAGGAAATCATCAACAAAAGATGATTGATCCAGGAACATGTCTTACTTGGCAAAATCACAGCGATCTCTTTTTAATTCAATGAAACTCCCCCCACATTCAACCGGGTGTGAGTTATTAGTAGTGTTGCTTTCCTTAGAAAGAACTGCTAATAATCATTTGTCCCAAGCCAGTCAGTTCACCTATTATAAAGCAAATAGGCACATAAGGCATAAGTTTAAGGTTGGTGGTTTGAATCAACAGCAGCTGTGCAGGAGTTATTCAGCACATTGCTGAGCAAACCCTACAGTGTAAATTAATTCAAAAGTGTACAAATGACCTTGAGTTTAGTTACTGTAAATGAAGGTTTTTTTTTTTTTTTTTGCCTGTCAGTCTCAAATGTTCTTGCTCGTCATTCTCTCCAGGCGATTCAGAACCCCAATGACCTCCAGTTGCAGGAGAAAGCCTGGAATGCAGTCTGCCCTCTGGTGGCCAAGCTCAAGAGATTCTATGAATTTTCTCTAAGGCTAGGTAAGTGGGTGGCCATTTTTTTCCAATTGTCTTTTTTTTATAGTCATGTAATGGGCCTTGCGTGCACAAGTCATCCAACGCGCTGACCGTGCATACAACGAGTGGTGCAAGCATCCGTTTCTGTCCTCCTCTGCAACTGACCTCGTAAAGAGTTGGCATGGCAACCGTGGCAGCAGAGCGTAGAGGAGGCTGCGTTTCTGCCTCCCATGCGCGCTGACAATACAGCACCGTGTTTGCAATAGTCGATCAGCTGCCTCTTTTTTTCACAGCAGTGCTGACTTGTTAGAAACACAGATCTCTGGGCAGACAGATAACATGCAGATAAGCTTTCCCTGCCGAGCTATGGAATCGCAGTGACTCATGAGAAAAAGAGGCTCCACCCTCTTCAACACATCCTGCAATCTGCAATATCTGGTCCCCGGCTAATAGAGTCAGGTTTCTCGGTAGGCCTCCAGATAAAACATATCAGCTCCTTATTTATAGTAAGGCTGCTGCATATTTCATAAGAGGAAAGGATAGCTCCTCAGGAGACATGCTTTGGCATACTAATGACATTCAGAGATGGTTTAGCTCTGATGGTATAGCTGTATGTCTTTTAGTCACCAAACAGGAAACAAAAGCTAAGAGCTTTACACCGGTAAGCAGCACAACACAGGCCTACAGTATAGATTCACTCTCATTAGATAACATTAATGCAGTGATAATACTGATGATACTGCATTAACACTGCTTATGACTTGTCTCTCAGGAATACTTGATTCTGATGGATCAATAATGCTGCAGAGTGGTCAAATATAAAAGAAGTCAACTACTCAACAAGGCTGTATTTATTTAATCAAAAATACAGGAATCATTCTATGCTGATTTGCATATTGCTGTTCAAAAGAATAATTAGACAATTTAAACTAGTTGTGTCAAATCGATTAATTGCATCTAAAATTAAAGTTTGTAAATATACAGCTATGGAAAAAATTAAGAGACCACTTCAAGTTCAGAAATCAATGTTAAGTGGTCTCTTAATTTTTTCCATAGCTGTATATGTATACACATACACACAGTGCTCAGCGTAAATGAGTACACCCCCTTTGAAAAGTAACATTTTAAACAGTATTTCAATGAACACAAAAATAATTTCCAAAATGTTGACAAGACTAAGTTTAATATAACATCTGTTTAACTTATAACATGAAAGTAAGGTTAATAATATAAAACTTAGATTACACATTTTTCAGTTTTACTCAAATTATGGTGATGCAAAAATAAGTACACCCCACAACAAAAACTACTACATCTAGTACTTTGTATGGCCTCCATGATTTTTAATGACAGCACTAAGTCTTCTAGGCATGGAATGAACAAGTTGGCGACATTTTGCAACATCTATCTTTTTCCATTCTTCAAGAATGACCTCTTTTAGAGACTGGATGCTGGATGGAGAGTGATGCTCAACTTGTCTCTTCAGAATTCCCCATAGGTGTTCGATTGGGTTCAGATCAGGAGCCACTGAATCACTTTCACCCTGTTCTTTAGAAATCCAACAGTGGCCTTAGATGTGTGTTTAGGATCATTGTCATGTTGGAAAAGTGCACGACGACCAAGGGCACGGAGTGATGGTAGCATCTTCTCTTTCAGTATAGAGCAGTACATCTGTGAATTCATGATCATCAATGAAATGCAGCTCCCCGACACCAGCAGCACTCATGCAGCCCCACATTAGGACACTGCCACCACCATATTTCACTGTAGGCACCATGCATTTTTCTTTGTATTCCTCACCTTTGCGACGCCATACAGTTTTGAAGCCATCAGTTTCAAAAACATTTATCTTGGTCTCATCACTCCAGAGTATAGAGTCCCAGTAGTCTTCATCTTTGTTAGCATGGGCCATGGCAAACTCTAGGCGGGCTTTTTTGTGCCTGGGATTTAGGAGAGGCTTCTTTTGTGGACGGCACCCATGCATGGTATTCCTCTGCAGTGTATGCCGTATTGTGTCACGGGAAATAGTCACCCCAGTTTGGCTTTTTATTTTCTTTCTCAGGTCTTGTGACATTTCTCTTCCATGTGGGGCCATTGCTGACAGCATGAAATGGGAAGGGGTTTTAACACCCTTTTATAGTCAACTGTCTGCTGGACACCTGTGTGATGAATAATTAGACTCACCTGTGGTTGAATTCTTGTTAAATTAGACATTTGTAGTCTAACATTTAGCTTTGCTCCAGAGACTTTCAGTGGGGTGTACTCATTTTTGCATCACCCTAATTTGAGTAAAACTGAAAA
>RJVU01057109.1:7396083-7411083 GCA_003731715.1 Anabarilius grahami
TATATATATATATATATATATATATATACATACATACACACAAACATATACATATATAGGGTAAAATCAGGTTTATTGGGATATTTTTTGCCATTTAGATGACTGGGGAAGTGATTTGGTAAGACACTAGTCAGTCAGTAATTTTATTCCTTATTAATACATAAGAGTTTGGTTTTGAAATGAACTGGAGTTTTAAAAGCAACCAGCATTTATGATCGTGGTCATATACTGCAGTTTGAAATCATTAATGCTTGCATCAGCTGCGGCTTCCAACTTTCTTCAGTATCTAGGCAACACTGACAGGATTACAGGTTCTTACGATAAATTGCAGCAATTACAAAAATACAAAAGAGAGGCGTTAGAGGTAAATACAATGATAACTGTTGTGTTGGTAACCATGGAGATGAAGTACACATATTGCAGTGCTGCGCTACTGATACATTATGCTGGTATGCCATGTGAATTACAAATTGGATTAAAGGTCAGAGATGTGTGGGGGGAAACAGATGATAAAAAGCTTCGGAAAACCTGAGGTACGACAACAGTATTAAGTGTGAATGAATTTGAAAAAACTAATTGCTACAAAGAAATGACTGTATCCCCCGGTTTCAAGACAAGGCTTAAGCCTAGTCCCAGACTAAAATGCATGTTTGAGCTGTTTTGACTGAAAGCAACTTGCACTGACATATCTTACTATATGTCAGTGCCATTGTTTTGTCTCAAGATGCACACCAGTAATGTATGTTTATAAAAGCTACTTAAATGTCCTAATTGAACTAAGACAGATGTAAATCTGTAGTATAAATGTAAACTGTAAAAACCTGTAATCAATATCTCTTTGCAGAGAACGCCCTGCGCAGTCTATTGGAGGCCCTAACCAGCCCACCCTACGCTCCCATGCAGCATCTGGAGAGAGAGCAGGCCCTCGCCAAACAGTTCGCTGAAATCCTGCACTTCACTCTCAGCTTTGATGAGCTTAAGGTGAGTGTTTCTCATGCATTACTCACTCTGATTTCATGTGGCATGAGTTCTGCTAAAATATTTAGCCCTGCATTCAGTCAAGCCTCTTCACACTTATGTTCTCGGAGAGTCACATTAAGCAAAATGTCTAAATGACAACACTATTAGCTAGTCTGTCTCTAAAGTGCTCCCATGAGAATGGACATATAAGATAATTATTCACAGTGTGATGCATGGTTTTGTGTCACCTCTTGAAGTTGGAAGTATCCACTTATTGAACCAAGGCCCAGTATATCTGTGAACTGGCTGGAAACATTCTAGGGCTTTTCACACTGTGCTTAAACCCGGGTTATCATCATTCTAAACCCCGCTTTTAACCCAGCAAGTTTCACACATGTATTTTAGAAGTGGGTTAGCACCGCTTTTTACCTGGGGTTACAAAACCCTGCCCTGCCACTTTTGAGGTGTTAACCCCACATTACAGTGCTAAGCGTGTACAGTGTGGAACGATACGGTGGTAGAATGTTAGGACTAGATGCTTAGCAACCGACACCCAATTGCATGCCTTATATTCATGTGCTTTTAACATAAATTACACACACCCATATGGAAAACATGAATTTTGAAGCTGTTTATTTTTAAAACACGTATGTTTCTAATAAGTAACTAGACAAGAACTTTTGGGGTGTGAGTGTGTATAATTTAAGTTGTAGAACAAAACATCCAAGTATCGTCAATTTAGATTTATCATAGACCTTATTTTACTCATAAATTGAAATACCCCATTATAAAGTGAAGTGACATGTGGCTAAGTATGGTGACCCATACTCGGAATTTGTGCTCTGCATTTAACCCATCCAAGTGCATACACACAGCAGTGAACACACACCCGGAGCAGTGGGCAGCCATTGCTGCAGCGCCCGGGGAGCAGTTGGGGGTACGGTGCCTTGCTCAAGGGTCTCACCTCAGTCGTGGTATTGAGGGTGGAGAGAGCGCTGGATATTCACTCCCCTCACCGACAATCCCTGCCGGACCTGAGACTCGAACCCATGACCTTTGGGTTACAAGTCCGACAAGTCACACAAGTCCGACTCTCTATCCATTAGGCCACGAAAACCCATAGGTAAATCTCAAGGGAACAACTGGTCAATTAGTCTTCTGGGTTTTGAAGTCATCCCTGCACCACTCTGGCTGTGCCCGAAATCGCTCCCCTATACCCTTACAAAGGGAAAAACAACTGGAGAATTAGTCTTCTGCATTTTGACGTCATCCCTGCACCACTCTGGCTGTGTCCGAAATCACCCCCCTGTACCCTTAAAAAGGGCACTGTTAGAGGGGACAACCATTTGTAGTGGTGTCCGAAACCATAGTGGACATTATCGAGTGCACTCATTCAATCCCATAATGCACCGCAATAACAAGTGTACAACTGATGTACATTCAATGGCTAGAGAATACCCATAATGCACTGTGATGGTCATCTTGCCAGAAGATGGTGCCCGGATGTGAATCGTCCATCCATCCATTTTCCAAACCGCTGGTCCAACGTGGGTACAGCGTAATATCATACAGGTATAAATTCCTTTTTATTTGATTATTAAATTGATTAATTATGGTTTATACATAGTTTCCATGACAGAGTTTAAAGGTGCCATAGAATTGAAAATGAATTTACCTTGGCATAGTTGAATAACAAGAGTTCAGTACATGGAAATGACATACAGTGAGTCTCAAACACCATTGTTTCCTCCTTCTTATGTAAATCTCATTTGTTTAAAAGACCTCCGAAGAACAGGCGAATCTAAACATAACACCGACTGTTACGTAACAGTCGGGATCATTAATATGATACTAATATTAATACGCCCCCAACTTTTGCATATACCAGCCCATGTTCAAGGCATTAGACAAGCCAGTATTAACGTCTGGATCTGTGCACAGCTGAATCATCAGACTTTATGCAGGTAAGCAAGCAAGGGCAATAGCGAAAAATGGCAGATGGGGCAATAATAACTGACATGATCCATGATATCATGCTATTTTTAGTGATATTTGTAAATTGTCTTTCTAAATGTTTTGTTAGCATGTTGTTAATGTACTGTTAAATGTGGTTAAAGTTACCATCGTTTCTTACTGTATTCACGGAGATCAGAGTCATGTCGTTATTTTCATTATTAAAAACTTGCAGTCTGTATAATTCATAAACAACTTAATTCTTTATAAATCTCTCCAAAAGTGTGTAATGTTAGCTTTAGCCACGGACCATTATCAAACTCATTCAGAATAAAATGTAAACATCCAAATAAATACCATACTTCTACCATACTTCTTTCTAAAGATCCATTTTGAGGGTTATATTAGCTGTGTGAACTTTAAGCAATGTATTATAGAGTCGCGAGCTTGGGGGCGGGGAGCGCGAGCATTAAAAGGGGAAGCACGCTGAATCGGCGCATATTTAATGATGCCCCAAAATAGGCAGTTCAAAAAATGAACAAAAATAATCTATGGGGTATTTTGAGCTGAAACTTCGCAGACACATTCAGGGGACACCTTAGACTTATATTACATCTTGTGAAAAAGCGTTCTAGGGGACCTTTAAGATGAGTCATTTCATTACTATTGGAGTTACCAGTTAGCTAAGTGTCAAATGATTATTAAACAGCAAGCACAAACTACACAGAAGCGGCAGCTCTTACAGCACACTCTGTCTGAATTTACTCACTCATTTTAATTCACTCCAAGTAAATTATATTAGTGGACTAATGTAGGGAATAGTGAATGAGGGTATAGGGGGCAATTTCGAACACAGCCTGTATTTTACTCATATATTGAAAACCCCCATTATAAAAACCTATAGGAAAATCTCGAGGGAACATCTGGTGAATTTTTCTGGGTTTTGACGTCATTCCTGCAGCACTCTATTCTACAGCAGGTCGCGTGCTGCATTCATAGAATCAATGACATTGACGCCGCAAATATGCAAATAAAAGCGTTGACCCAAGGGTTTAGGAGTATAACTTCAGTTTACAGCTAAATACCCAGGATTAATTGTTAACCCCAGGTAAAGTATGAGCAGTATGAAACATGAAGCAAGATAACCAAGGACCCTGGGTTAACCCTAACCCAGGGTTAACTTTTTCAAGTGTGAGAGCCCTTCTCTTTGTCTGAGAAATAATATGCATTGAAGACGCTTTAATCTAAATCTTGTCTTTTCTACTAGATGACAAATCCAGCCATACAGAATGACTTTAGCTATTATAGGAGGACCATCAGCAGGAATCGTCTGAACAACCAGCAAGTAAGATCAATGATCTTCTGAAATTGACATTACTTTTGAAGTGTTCACTCTGCCACTGATTAGCAGTGAAAAATTAGGTAATTCGTTTTCAATGAAAACGACAAATCAAAATGAAAAATAGTGCAGAGAACAACCCTAAAAGTAACCATTTGAGAATTTTGTAAATGTCTGATCAGAGAGTACATTTGTATGTGGAGATTAGCTAATGTTTTGCTCAAAGAAGCAGTCTTTACATGCAACTGATAAATCTGAAGATCTTAAATTTTCCCATTTGCATTACAGTTAGAAGCTGAGAATGAAGTAAATAATGAAATGGCCAATCGGATGTCGCTCTTCTACGCTGAAGCCACACCCATGCTCAAAACCCTGAGCAATGCCACTACTAAGTTTGTGTCAGAGGTAAGTCAAGATTTCACTGAATCTTCTGTAAATGGAGAAAACAGAAATGTCGCCCTCTAGAGGCTCTTACTGGTGTTGATTCACATGCATGTTGCAGAATAAGACTTTGCCAATTGAGGACACCACAGATTGCCTGAGCACTATGGCCTGCGTGTGCCGTGTCATGTTGGAGACTCCGTAAGTTCATCTGATTCAACGTCTTCTCAATAAAAGAAAGCAATTATTTGAGTATTTATTTATGTCAGTTATCCAGAATAGGTTACATTTTGTTTAAAGTGATTGCTATTTCCTGTCTCAAGGGAGTACCGGTGCCGTTTCACTAACACAGACACCATGCTGTTCTGCATGCGTGTGATGGTGGGTGTCATCATCCTTTATGACCATGTTCATCCAGTGGGTGCCTTTGCCAAGACCTCCAAGATTGATGTAAGACCACTTTATTGATTTCAGATACAGTGGACCCAAAAAAGTATTTGGGCACCTTAAAAATATATGAATGTCACTGCATTATATATTAAAATATCAAACCAAATATAATTTATTTTATAGAGACACTTTCCAAGCAAAATATTTTACAAAAATATACACATTTTACTGTAAAAAATACTTTCTGGATGTCAAATGTTAGTAGAACACATTCCCAGTTAATGTGAACCATATCTTGAGGAGAATTGATGTCAAAATCAGGGTAGTTAGTTTATAGTCGCTGCAAAAATGGCTTGGAAAAGAATAATTGGTTTGCAGATGCCATTTTGCTTGTGTCTAATGCAATGAAATTCATACATTTAAGTGTGGCTAAAGTGTCTACAGGCAGATTCAACTGCTGCATATTTTGAGAATAATATATAAATGAACTGTATAGGTATATTATACAGTAGTTCACCCAAAATCATTTACTGACTCTCATGTCATTCCAAATCTGTATGACTTTATTTTTTCTGCAGAACATAAAATATGATAATAGGCAGAATATTCACTCTTTTTCGTGGAATAAAAGTAAATGGGGACTGCTTAAAACTGATTCAAGCTGTGCACAGTTTTTCTGAAGCATGGCCGTAGCCATATTATAGCTTTGTGTTAAATGCTAAAAATATAGTTCACACTTTAGATTAGATCAAACCAACTACACATCTTTGCATATCATATTTGAATAATACATCTTTCAAAAGTTTGGAATAATTAAGTTTTTTTTAATGTTTTTAAAATGAGTCACTTATGCTTACCAAGGCTGCATTTATTTGATCAAAACAAAAGTAAAAATTACAAAATATTATTTAATGTGCAATAACAGTTTTCTTTTTTAAATTTATTTTAAAATGTAATTTATTCCTGTGATGGCAAATCTGAATTATATATATATTTTAAAATTCTTTCAAATTGTAACAGTGTTTCACAACATTACCGTTTTATACGTTTGATCAAATAAATGCAGCTTTGGTGAGCAAAAGAGACTCTTTTGCAAAAAAATGTTTATTCCAAACTTTTGACTGGTAGTGTATGTGAATGGAGGTGACATTTGAGAGCTGCAGCAGAGGGATTTCCAGTAAATAAGACTTAAAGGTGGGGTAAGCTATATTTCAAAAAACGCTGTTGGGCATTGTTGATATTTGAAATCAACCCAAACAAACCCACCCCTCTCTTCATTGCTCCTCCATCGCTGCTAGTAGGTGAGGCGAGTCCACTAACAATGACACTAAACACCACATTCTCTAGCGATCATCAGTGTGCAGTGGTTTACCTGCACAACTCTGGATCTGTGTTTATCACAGCTGACACGTAGCAAAATAATGCTTCACGATAAATAAAGCGCAGATGATCCTAAAGTGCTTGCCCGGTCATAAATCTTCATTCCAGTGATATTCTTGTGAGCTCTTTTGTATTGTCTCTCATCTCTCTTTCTTCAAATCTCCCTCTTGCTCGTTCTGTCTCCTCAACCATCATACGCTCCCTAATGCTGATTGGCTACACATTTGCTGTTGTCGGTCCGACTAACTTCCAAACAGTGTTTTTGAAATATTGCTTACCCCACCTTTAAATTTTACTCAGCTCCTCACACAAATGCTATTGTATGACTTTAGAAGACTTGCAATATAGCACTCAGGTGGACTACTTTTATTTTTGTTATTTTTGGAGCTTGTCCTGGCTTTCAATTTATGGAAATGAGAAAGTTTGTTGATTCTACCTAATATCGCCACATATTGCGGTGCGCAGACATCTATCTGGGACAGCACTAGAGGGGTTTGTGGTTGTTCACATGTGTTTTTTTGGGTGTGTGGGTAGACGTCCATGATCACAGTCAGGGGCGATGGACAGAAAGGGATGACCTTTCTTTTAAAGCTGTATTTTTTTGCATGCATGTGTGTGTTGTGCAGATGAAGGGCTGCATCAAGGTGTTGAAAGAGCAGCCTTCAAACAGCGTGGAGGGACTGTTGAATGCACTGAGGTGAGTGTGGATTTAAACACCTCACACACGTGATTTTCTGAACTGTAAAGAATGTGCAGCACATGTATGACCTGAAAACCTTTTCTTTCTTTCATCCAGGTATACAACAAGACATTTAAATGATGACAGCACCTCTAAACAAATCAGGGCTCTGCTTCAATGAGATCAGGAGGAGAGGGAGGGACCACAGAGAAAGAGACTGTCAGAGAATAAACGATGGTGGCTGGCAAACCTCTGAAACCTGTTTGTTTACAAGAGCAACTTGATCTCAAATTAAATAAGATACTCTAGAAAAGAGAAAGGAATATGAAAATAAATATATATATATAGAGAGAGATTGTTGATTGTTCATCGTCATGTGTCATTTTATAAAAGCAGGAAAAATAGAGATATATATGTATATTAAAATTCAAAAATTAAACTAAACTACCCAATGTGAATATAAAGGTCTTTCAAAAGCATATTAAACTGAATTAAAAAGCGATAGTTAAAACCACCAACAAAAATGGTTCATATTCCAACTTACGTCTGAGAGTATTTTTGCACACTTGAAAAGGAATCCCACCTCACAAAAAAAGACTTTAACGTGGCTTGAAACTGTATAGTTCAGATCCTTTTTCATGCGTTTAGACTTGATTTGATTTGTAATGCCTTTGCCTCATTATCCTCGATATGCTTCATCCAATGCGTTCTGGAAATTGTGGGTTTCCTGATAAAACTGCAGTCCTTGGCATTTCATCATGGCACAAAGTCTGTTAAAGGATAAATGTAAAGATCACATACTTGAGATTCATCTCTGCTGATATCGCCTGAAAAACTATAATCATCTAGCTGTATATACTCTGAAAGCACAGGATAGTTTTGTAAAGAAATGAAGCGTTTTGTTAGACTTCTTCACTAGTGCTGTACAGCAATACTCTACCACCAAGGTGACAACTGCAAACATGTTCATTTGAAATGCCTTCATACCAATGTATGAGACGCCGGATAATGCTAACAGCTCGTCTGTGGAGTTTAAAGGCCAGTTGTACATATCATTAGACGAACAATCCTTTAAAAAGCTTGATTTTTTTTGTTGATCTTGTAAAGTTTTGACGTTAAAACGGAGCGAGTAAGCCATGAAACTAATTCAGACGCAAACACACATTCTGCCCTGTGCCATAGCTGCTTCCTGTACCACTGCGTCTCATTCACAGTCCAGACGGAGCGACATATAACAAACATCATCAGTAGAAAGTTAACAAATAAACCAAATCACACCATTGTGAATGACAACACAGCGGCTATGGATTTGCTTTCCTCTGTATTCAAAAGCAAACCATTGCCAAGTGAGGCTGCAACATTGCCTTTTAGATAAATAGAAGTGATGCGCTGTGTGACATTCGAGTGATTCGTTTTGTCATGAACACAATCTCCTGAGACGGAAAACTAGCATTATATTCACTCAAAAAACAACAGGCTTGAAGGTGCAAAACACTTGACTTGGTGTAAATAAGAGGATTTTCTTGTGGAATCTTATGAGGCCTAAACAAATGTTCAATAGAGATTCTTTCTGTTAGAATTACAGATAAAAAAAAGAAAAAAAAAGATGTGAGTTTAAAAACAAAAGAATGAATCAAAAAGATTACCGCGACAAACGCAGTGCTGTACTTTGAGTGTCTCTCGCCATTAGTCGAACTTGATTTGATCTTCTAATATGTTTTCTATATGGAGTGCTGTTGAAAAACAAAAGCTCTGTATGAATATATAGATGGCATGCTGTAAAAGTTCAGACAAGACTGTAAATATGGTGTTTTTATTCATTTTTAATTGTTCGGTGAATCTGAATTGGGTATGTGTTGTCTCTAAGAAAACCATGCGTTTTGGCTTGGACCATCGGACTTGCCGTAGACATTTGTTCCAGATCTTCAACTTCATATCAGCGGGGAAATTCAAACAGGGCAGGGAGGAGGGTGGGGGGGACGGGCTGTCCATTTGCTTGTTATTTTGTACATTTTGTGCAAGAAATAAACTTGTCATTTACTACATTCAACATTGCGTTTTGTTATTGACCCTTGTTCTCTGACCTTTTTTCCCCCCTCATAAAAGGTTATTCCAGCTGCAGTATCGAAAGAAGCACAGAAATGCATTTTTCTAAGATTGAATAAGGTTTAAGATATATAACGATACTTTGAATCACACTGACTCGAGGAAATAAGTGCTCTGGGTTGCTGTCCATGGTGCTGTTTTCCGAGCACACGACACTCAATTAATGCCAATCACTGCAAGGACAGACTATTCATTATCAGTTCAGAGAATTAATATGGCTCAAAATTAGGAATACAATTGTGTCATGTATTTGCAACTAAACACTTACACAAGCATATACAGTAGTCAACATCTGAAGTGGATCAAAACCTCTCATCAAAGTTGTCCTACAACTTTCTTCTTAGGACAACTTTGATGAACTTTTTTTGATCCACTTCAAATGTTGACTACTGTATATTCACACAAGTGTATCAGAAAGTTGGGTTATCTACAGTAAAAATATTAAGCAGAAGTGTTTTACACATTGACAATAAGAACTTATCAATGTGTACAGAACGATGACTTGTGAAATTCAAATTATATGATATTTATATTAATTTATAAATTCAACTTAAAGGGTTAGTTCACCCAAAAATGAAAATTCTGTCATTTATTACTCACCCTCATGTCGTTCCACACCCGTAAGACCTTCATTAATCTTCGGAACACAAATTAAGATCTTTTTGTTGAAATCCGATGGCTCAGTGAGGCCTCCATAGCCAGCAATGACATTTCCTCTCTCATGATCCATAAAGGTACTAAAAACATATTTAAATCAGTTTATGTGAGTACAGTGGTTCAATATTAATATTATAAAGTGACGAGAATATTTTTGGTGCGCCAAAAAAACAAAATAACGACTTATATAGTGATGGCCGATTTCAAAACACTGCTTCAGGAAGCTTCAGAGCGTTAAGAATCAGTGTGTCGAATCTGCTGTTCGAAGCGCCAAAGTCACGTGATTTCAGAAGTTTGGCAGTTTGACACACGATCCGAATCATGATTCGATACGCTGATTCATAACGCTCCGAAGCTTCATGAAGCAGTGTTTTGAAATCGGCCATCATTAAATAAGTCGTTATTTTGTTTTTTTGGCGCACCAAAAATATTCTCGTCGCTTTATAATATTTATATTGAACCACTGTACTCACATGAACTGATTGAAATATGTTTTTAGTACATTAATGGATCTTGAGAGAGGAAATGTCATTGCTGGCTATGCAGGCTTCACTGAGCCATCGGATTTCAACAAAAATATCTTAATTTGTGTTCCGAGGATTAATGAAGGTCTTACGGGTGTGGAACAACATGAGGGTGAGTAATAAATTACATTATTTTCATTTTTGGGTGAACTAACCCTTTAAGTCAAATTATTTTGCAAACAATATTACACATTTGCTCAAAAGTTTATACCCTTACAAAATCTGCATAATGTTTTTTTTATTGTTTAAATGTTTAATTTTACAAAATAAGAGGCATCATAAAAAATTGCATGTTATTTCTTATTTAGTACAGTCCTGAATAAGCTATTTTACATAATAGATGTTTACATATAGTCCGCGAGACAAAATAAAAATGACCCTGTTCACAAGTTTACATTCCCTTGATTTGTAATACCAAAAACAAAAACTTGTTTGTTACCTGGATGATCAACGACAGTTTTTGTGATAGCTGTTCATGAGCCCTTTGTTTGTCCTGAGCAGAGAGATCCATCCAGCTCTTAATGCATCATGTTTTGACTATTTGTAATAGTTGTGTATGAATCCCTCAATTGTCCTCAGTGTGAAAAGATCTTTAAAACCATTCAGCAGGGTTCCCACTCTTTTTCAGCGATCATTTTCCAGGACATTTTCAATTTTACTATGGCAGGAATAAAAGGCCATCATCACGCCCTAAAGTAATATATTGCTCTCTAAGTCTTTAAAAGGCGTACAATTTATTGCCATGACTTAACTATAAAATCAGTTTTTAATATGAGCCCTTAATCATACATTATGACTAATTGTTCTCGTTACCAGTGTCCATATGATAGTAAAAAATATTGGAACTTTTTTAATGTCTTGTTTAACTATTTGACAAAGTCGATGAACAACAAAGAAACCCATAACACGTAATAGAATATGTGGCAGGTCTATTAATTATTTCTGTCCCGTCCAATGCTGGTTATCACCATGTCAATCAATATCATTTTGGATTCAATCCCGCATTTAAATAAGTAAGTCATTCACAAAACTTTGCAGTGTGTATACTTAGCAGCATGAAAAACTTTCAAATTGCGAATGGGTTATAAACAGATTTTCCTTGTTTTTAATCACTGCAGCTGTCAATCACTTCAGCACAAAATAACAAAGTTCTGCACTGTTGTGAAAACTCCTGTTATAATCAATGAAGTTGGCTACACTGCACAATGAATCTCTTATTGACCTTATATTGCATCAAAATTATTAGTTAGCAAGTTACTGAATTAGGTAGCTGCTTACTAATTAACATTTTCTGCATACATTTGAGCAGCTAATAGCATTAGCTAACTGCTGCAAGTAGCAACACAAGACTAAACATCATCATTGAAAATACTATGTCAAAACTCAGCATTCCTGAACATCGCACTTTCTGGAACTAACAGTAATTGTTTTTGGCCAGTAATACATTTTTTGTTCTCGACTAACGAAAAACCTATGAACTTTTTAAAAATAATTTTCAAGGACAACAACAAGATTTTCCAGGACATTTTTCATTTTCTCTAATGTGTTTTCCAGGACTGGAAGGTTTGTCATCAATTTTCCAGGTTTTCAAGGTTTTCCAGGACGGGTGGGAACCCTGATTCAGTCACTGCTGGAAATGCTTCAAATATGTAGAAGATGCTGGAAAACCAAAGAATGTGCAGGACCTGGAGGATTTTTCTCAAAAACAGTAGGCGGTTTAACTGCTCAGGACAAACACGGGACAAACATCACAAATCACTGAAACAGTCATGGGTCATCTAGGTGACAACACAGTCATGTGTAAAAGTTAGAACACCCTATTAAATTCCATGGTTTTCTGTATCAGGGCATAAAAAAATGAATAAATCTGGTCCTTGGCAGGTCTTCAAATTTTGAAAATAAAACCTCAGATGAACAACACATGATATATCACACGGTGTCATTATTTGTTTAGCAAAAATAAAGCCAAAATGAAAAAGCTATGGGTAGCAAACTTAGGACACCCTTACTGCTTTCAAAGGAATTAAGAGAGTAAGTAACAGTCAGGCGCTGCTAATCAAATACCTTTGATTAATTGATCATCAGCATGTGTGAGCACCTCTATAAAAGCCGAAGTTTTGGCAGTTTGAGCGTCTGGAGCCTTTGGATGTGTGTTAACACAATGCCAAGGAGGAAAGACATCAGCAATGATCTTAGAGAAGCAATTTTTGCAGCCATTAATCTTAGAAGGGTTATAAGGCCATTTCCAAACAATTTGAAGTCCTTCCCTCTACAGTGATGAAGATTATTCACAAGTGGAAAACATTCAAAACAGACACCAATCTTCCCATGAGTGGACATCCCAGCAAATTCACCTCAAGATCAGACCGTGTAATGCTCAGAGAAATTTCAGACAACCCAAGAACTACACCTCAGACTCTACAGGCCTCAGTCAACATGTAAAATGATAAAGTTTGTGACAGTACAATAGACCCTTTTCACATTTCCAGGTTCCTCAGAAGAGGAAGTCATCATAGTTGGGTAAAACTCTACAGCGGTGAATGAGAGAATACATTAAGTATATTTTTTGTGCTTCCATTTGCTCAAATAGCAAAAGAAAAACTCCACAATAGTGTTTCCACAACTTTCAAAAAGAGGAAAAAAATAGAGAGCGATTGATAACGGCAGTCAGAAGAGAGAAAGATGTTATTTTTACTGTCACTCTCACGTATTAGAAACACCTTCACAGCAGCGTTAAATAGATTTTTGTAATTTGATGAAAAGGTAATGTAACACTAAGTATAGTGTTATAAATGTACATACGTAAAAATAAAAAAAATAAAATATAATAAACTTTGCAGGATTTACGATATTGATGACCATTAAAACGCGTCATCACAGTCTGTGAAAAGGGTCTATTAGAAAAAGACGGGTCAAGTATGGCATGTTTGGAAGGATTTCTAGGAGAAAGCCTCTTCTCTCTAAAAGAACATGGCAGCATGGCTTAGGTTTGCAAAGTTGATTCTGAACAAACCACAAGACATCTGGAACAAAGTCCTTTGGACAGATGAGGCCAAAGTGGAGATGTTTGGCCATAATTCACAGCACCAAGTTTGGTGAAAACCAAAAGAGCATATCAGCACAAACACCTCACACCAAAAGTCAAGCATGCTGGTATAGGGCTGATGATTTTGGGCTTGTTTTGTAGCCACAGGACCTGGGAACCTCACAGTCATTGAGTCTCCTCTGTATACCAAAGTATTCTAGAGTCAAATGTGAGGCCATCCGTCCGACAGCTAAAGCTTGGCCAAAATTGGGTCATGCAACTGGACAATAATCTAAAGATCACCAGCAAATCTACAGCAGAATGACTGAAAAAGAAAAGAAAGTGTTGCAATGGCCCAGTGAAGTCCAGACTTCAACCCGACTGAAAAGCTGTGGCGAGAGCTGTGCAGAGACAAATGCCCACAAACCTCAATAAACTGGAGCAACATGTAAAGAAGAATGGGCCAAAATTCCTCCAGAACGATGTTAGAGACTGATAAGGTCATACAGAAAATTATTACTTCAAGTTATTGATGCTAAAAGTGGATCTGAATCATAGGGTGTCCTAAATTTCGTCACCCATGGATTCTTCATCTTGTCTTTTTTTGCTAAATAAATAATGATGGTGTGATTTGTCATGTGTTGTTTTATTTTCCAAATTTTAAGACCTGCTAATGATCAGATGATTTTTATTATGTCCTGATACGTAAAACCATGGAATTCAATAGGGTGTCCTTATTTTTTCACACGACTGAACACATACTTGCAGTCTTGGCAACTTGAGAGTGTGTGCACGCAACAGCATGCAAGTGTGCAAGACTGTCCCAGGTTTTAAAAACGCCAAAGCTAAGTGCCCTTAAAGCACACTAAACACACACTACCTCAAATACCGCTTCAGAGCTCTGTAAACGCTTGCATTTTTACACACTATAAGTGTGTCCCATCAGGTAATCAAACCTTCTACACACACTTGTGGTCTTCACGCCCACTTGAACACCAAATACAGGAAATATGTCATTTAAGCAGACAAAGTGGTCAAGTGCACAGTGTGGGTATATTTATATATATATTTAAACAGACTCACAGAATATACATTTTAAAATTTCATACAAAGTGCTTTCTCTACACCTGGTTTCAGCATAGGGGAAAAACACTTCATGTACAAGTATTGTTTTCCCATTGGACTACGATGTTGGTGTTTTGGTTTATGACATGAGAACTGTAAACGTAATCTGTTTCTCCAATCCCTTTCTTTAAAGATGGCACTACAACTCTGCAATACAAACCGGAAGAATGTTCTCAAAGGGTGTATATTAACTTTACATCTAACCACCAGGGGGCAGCAAAGTATTAAAATTGAGACTTCTTGTCTATGTTCACTGCTCATAGGCATCAGGGGGCCCTAAATTTTTTATAGCTTCATATCAGCTCTTATTAAAACATTTACACCCACATATATCATATGTACATAAATGTTACCACATCTTTACAGAAGCCCCAGCAAGTTTGAGGAGAGTCTTGGTGGATATTAGTGCAGGGAGAGCTTTAATAATCTGGGCCAGAAGAACACACAGGAGATGAGAGATGAAGTATGTGGTTATTATTGG
>RJVU01057109.1:7416083-7465371 GCA_003731715.1 Anabarilius grahami
GTGAAAATGACTCTATTACAAGTTACAAGTCACCAATTCAAATACGACATGAGTAAAAGTCTTAAGAGTATCTGATTTTAGTATTTTACTGGTACTGAATGTAGGCTCAAAGATGCACTAGTCCTTAGCACCTAAGAAACATGCCAGTGAAAATAAGAAAGTTGATCTAAAAATCTAAATAAAACGGTACACCTCAATATTGCAATAAATCAAGGTTGATAAACAGCCTCTTAAATGTCTACAAACACTCAAGTCTTGGTTAAGCTAAAGTGCTCAAAAAGGGCACAAGAAAACCAGTATCCTTCAAAAAGGTATTTACTATTACGGATAAATATCTTAGATACAGTACCTTCAATGCCCTGTAGATGGCAATATAACTTTTGTAGCAGAAATAAACTGCTGCAGAAAAAGTTAGGTGCCATGCAAAATGTAACGAGTAATTGACGGTGTAAAGAGTACATATACATATTCAAAAATGTTGTCAAGTAGAGTAAAAGTTGCTAATATCTTTGATACTCAGTAAAACTAACCAAGTAGCCAAAAAGATATTCAAGTACAGTAACTAATTACATTTACTCAAATACTTTACACCACTGCTTAATACACATCTTTTCACCAACATGGAACATGAAATGATTTGAAAATATCCTTACCTGATTTTTTTAATTATTATAATCCATTACAGTGTACAAAACCATCAGTCTAGCAACAAGAAACACTTTAACAATATTATCATACTATTAATACTGAAGTCCTCCAGTTTCATTTTACAGTAAATACAGTCAAAACGGAGGTGCTAGATGGCATCAGCTATATTTTCATATCTGGAACCTGACTGTTGCACTCCATACTCCATTCTGCATTTGCACTGTGATGTCACTTCCTGGAGGATGATGTAGTTCTTGGTTTTAGTTAACATGATTGTACAAACCACAAACAGAATGGAAAGTGATATTGATAAATACATTTAAAAAATACCTGGAATATTTATTAAAAGATAAGTTCACACAAAAATGAAAATTCTGTCATTATCTACTTTTATGTTATTACAAACATGTATGACTTCTGTAAAATACAAATGCAGCTTTGAAGAATGTATGTAAATTAGAAGTGTAACAATAAAAGTCAATGGTGACCACAGGCATCATGGAGGATTTTCTATCAACAACAACAACAACAACATGACTAAAAACCACTATAATTGCATTATAAAAGTCAACAAGCATTAAATTCAGAGTCTCATGGTGACATGGCATACGGAAAATACCGAATTTTAAACGCTGTTGACAGAAAATCCTCCTGGATCATTTTAATTATATGGAAAACAACAGCTTGGACATTCCGCTATAAATTTCTCTTTTTGTGTTCCACAGAAGAAAAAAGAGTCCAAACTGGTTCAGAACAACATGAGGGTGAGTAAATGATGAATTTCACAATTTTTGGGTGAATTCTATTCTTATTTAATCAATTGTCAGTTTTTTATAAGATGCACAGCACCTGTGGGACATGGCAACATCCATTCAAACTAAAGTACTACAAATGAAACCATCGAGTACAGTTAGTTGTGATGAAAGAAAACTAGATTTGACTTTCATCCAGTATATTAAGACTGGAATTGGGACCTGCAAATGTACTGCGTAGTAGGAATGACTTGACAGTGTTGTGGTATGAAGTGAATGTGACTGGGCATAGAGGAGTGCTGCCATTCCTTCAGCTCTCTTTCCCACACTTTCTAGCCGCAGGGCCAACAATCACAACCAGACCAACCACCACACATGCCTTACCTCATCCAGCACACACACACATACTTCAGTTCTGTCCTAGAAAACACTTCCCTACTGTTTCTTACACTCTTAAAAATAAAGGTTCCAAAAGTGTTTTTTGCAGCAATGCCATTTTGTGTTCCCCAAAGAGCCTTTCAGTGAACAGTTCTTAAAAGAACCATTTTTTTTCTTAGCATGAAGAACATTGTAATATTATAAAGAACCTTTTTCACATTTTGTGCAATAGAAATGGATGGTAAAGGTTCTTCATAGACACCAATAAAGAACCTTTGTTTTTAAGAGTGATACTATAATTTATGCATGACTACACCTCATGTCTTATCAAAATAATAAAATGTGCATTCTTAACTTAAAAGCCTGGATAGGGTGACACAATGTAACCTTAAATATGAGGAAAACAATAGTGATGCTCACCTCAGCAATAAAAAAAAAAGCAAAAAAAACAAACAATACAAAGCACAGGGCATATCAGGGATATATGCTAAGTGTTTATGATCAAATTATTTTTAAAGGGCACAGAAAGGCTGAGTAATACACTGGGGTATTGGGGGAAAACCAGCTCTCTGTGAGTCATGGTGGGAGTGTCTTCCAGCTGAGCGCCTCTCATCCTGTCTCTGGGAAAGGGTTCAGTGGGCCACTGAGAAAACAGGAAGTTCTGGAAGAGAGGAGTTGAGCTGCTCAAGGAAGGGGGAAAAAAAACGTGCAGGGAAAAAAACCCACTGCCCTCGGATTACATAACACGGCAGGAAATCTGCAGCGCTGTAACAGTCTATGCCAAAGTCACATGAAACCCAGCATCTGAATGCACATACACGCTCTTACGCGACATTAATATGCAAATTGGCTTGCCAAAAACTGTTTGGGATCATACTGTTTCCCACCGAGACATTTTTTTAAGTGTGCAAACGCAAGGTAATTAAGTTCTCTCAGAATCGCATAGTCTCGGTAAATGCATCTAAACTTACTGAACTCTTTGCCCTCAGTTTCCTCCTAATAGCAGCATTCACACAAGGACAGACACGCACACAAAGCAGACAGCAGAACCTCAGATGTCTCCCTGCAGGCCTCTCACATCAGATCAGCGGCATGCGTCCTCTCTGACCTAGCCGGAGAATGAAGTATTCCACTTCACATTGCCAACACGCATCTGCCTCATCCAATCAGACAGCGTAATGCTCTGACACCTCCAGAAAACACTTACACATTCACACATGATGTAGTAAAGCAAGTCTTTGCACACTTCTGAGCTACTAAAAGCCATTACACCACCAAATTATCAAAATTGCAACAACATGCACCAAAGTGCATAAATCTTGCTGGAACGCTTGATTCTGATTAGGATTAGGTTGTGTAATGACAGCTAAAAATTATGTCATGCTCTTCCCATAAATAATTACATAATATAATTATTGAATAATTATATAAAATGATTAAAATAAATATAATAAATAAAATACATGAGAGAACTAAGATTCAAGTAGCTTGTGCATAATGCATAATATATCATTTTATAATATATATATTTATTTATAAAATGGTTAGTTCCTGTCCTTGATTCTGATTGGTCAATAGCTGTGTTTTATTCATGATAAAACACGGCTATGACCGCTTCACTTAACAGTTCTGTGTATCACTACACAACACCCTTAACAACCACTCTTGGCAACGTAAACTGTTTGTTCTCAATTGATATTGTTCATTGAAGCTTACTGTATTATGTAGAAGAGTATTGAGAGAAAGAGATCGAGTGAGTGAGTTTATTACCTGCATTCAGGTCAGTCCTATGTTCATAATAAAAAATCTGTTTAAATGTCCGATGTATTATCTTTTCCTTTTAACAGCGCTAGTCAAAGCATTTTTGTGTCTAGTTCCGTGTTCACAACAATTTAGTCTTTTCAATGTAAAAGTCTTCACTATTGACTGACACACTCATAAAGACAGTCAGTGAGCAGTATTGAATCACACTGACACAAATTCTATCTAATTGACAATAAAACCTTACCTGTTCTGAATAAAAAAAAATAAAAATAAAAATAAAAACTCATAAAGACAGTCTTTTTCGCCATCTAATGGCATAATAATGTAAGTTCTGTTGCTGTTCACGGTCAGGGACTATTTCTTCCGGCGGAAGGAAGGCTTTCGTGAAAGTTTACTTCATGAAAGTTGCATTGATACATATTTTTGGCTTTAATATTTGTACTGTGTGGTAACCGTTTTACAAAAGCAATAAGGTACTCGAGGCTAGTGCTGTATCATGAATAAGTCACTTGTTCACGATACAGCACAGCCTCTCGTACCTTATTAAAATGATTTCTGAAGGATCATGTGACACTGAAGACTGGAGTAATGACAGGAATAAATTGCATTTTAAAATATATTCAAATTAGAAAGCAGTTATTTTAAATTGTAATAATATTTAAAAATATGTGTGTATATAAATGCAGCTTTGGTGAGCATAAGAGATGTCTTTCAAAAACATGCATCTGAGTGTGAGGGTTAAACTGTGCAATCTAAATAATGCTGATGCTTATTCTGATAATCTCTTAAAATCATCTTTTAGTCAGTTCAACATCCTTCCTGCATAATTAACAGTGCGAACACAACAGTTTGTGTTTGAGAATGTGAAGCATGCTGACGTAAGACTTGAACTTGCTCATACGCTGATATGAAAATCTGTGATGGGGGAGTGTTTTTTTTTTTTCTTTTATTGTGAGAAAAAGAAATATGGTAAGTGTGCGAGTGGGAGCTTGGGAAGAACAGAAGTGGAGACGTAGAGTCAGTCTTGTAAAGAAAAGAGAGCCAAGACGTTATTGCAACATCCAAGGCCGCGTTCAGTCTAGCATGGGCCTATTTACACACCACTGCTGAACGGATTTGTCCTCCAAATCTCTAGAGGAAGGAAGGAAGAGAAGAGCAAGAGATCGAGATGGGAGAAAAAAAAAAAAAAAAAAAAAAAAAAGAGAGATTAATAAGGACATATCCAAGTGCTGCATCTTTACATGTGTGAGAGTTGAGAATCTCTAATGCCCAGCCAGCTGGCAGTAAGTAGTGAAGAACATATGCATGTGGTGTATCCTGTCAAACAAAACCAGAGAGTGAGTCAGCAGCTTGTTTAACAGGTGGCTGCTTCCTGTAAGCCTGAGTGGACTTCTGACAACAAACACAAGTCCAGAGATATCCTGCATTAGACCAGCAGGCTTCCTCAACAACATAAACTGACCAAAGGACACAAACAGTGGCTAGAAAAAGGAAAAAGTACAAATGGAAGTTGTGGGAGAGTGGCTGCGCTCGTAAAAAAAAGAAAAAAAAAGTGATTTTAAAAGAGTGCAGTTATATAAACCAACTTGTTATTCTACTCCTGCCAAGGACTCGTATTCAGACAAAGCTACTGTTTATCATCCCTTAGTCACAGCTGCGTGTAACCCAGTCCAGGGGTTTTCAAACACTGTTATGCCACGTAAGTATATATAATAAATAATAATGCACCCGCCCCACCTGACCTACGTAGGTCATCTTACATTTCACACAGTTGATTGGTGACAAACATGAAGCAGGGCAAAAACTCACTGTGTGATGGTGCCTATAGAATGCAGTTAGAATGCCCCTAAAATTCAAGATATCAGGGCAAAAATGCCCCAGTATAAGTTTGTTTTAACATTTTATATAGATAGATATATAGATAGATAGATAATATAGATAGATAGATAGATAGATAGATAATATAGATATAGTATACCAGCACTATAGTAGAGTAGTGCTGGTTTTTTTCCGAACAGCACGTGCAAATGTGATATTTTATACAACAAATTTCAATAAATAAGAAGTTAACAGTGCGTTATATTTCATACACAATATTGCCTTTTGCTAAACTTTTACCAATGAAAATATTACCTATAAAGCCAGTGCATAACTGTTGTCCGTCTCCAAGCAACACACAGCAGGGTTTAATTTCTGAATGAATCCGCGTTTTGAGCGAATCAATCGGGTGAACCAATGATTCAATGGCCCATTCATAAAGAGAGCCATTTACTTGATTCCTGAATGAATCAGCCTTTGAGTCAGCCGAATCGAATAAATGAATGAATAAATGACTCAATGACTTCACAGCACGATAATAACTATAAAGATATAGTTCTGAAAATCATTCTAAATATAAAAGAATATCACTGTCCACACCACAGCTATAACGATATAGAGGAACGATATCGTTGGGATCACTTTTAGAATGTGTTTTTTCCAGCTGTTGAATGAAAACACTGACAACCAATCAGAATCCGCGCATTTAAAAATGGCAGATGACACAACAGAGAAGTTAAATCACTGAGGTCCAGAAAAAGCCACCACTGTTTGACAAGTCAAACCCCCTTTTCAAGGATGCTTTGAAGAAAATGGATATATGGAAAATAATCAGTCAGACCCTGCTGAGAATGAGATGAGATCATTATGCCAGGCTAGCAAACAAACATAAAATTACCTCAGGTATCCAGCGCTAGTTTCGACAACATTGTTTTGCTTCCTTTGTTGCAGTAAAAAAGACTAGGCGTCGTTTTTATTCCACTATTGACTTTGTCAGCTAAATTCACTGTTAGATTAGATCGATTACACTACCTATTCATCTGCTGGTAAAAGCTGTGTAAATGCAACAAAAACATGTTGTACACACTTTGAAACCGCAGTGCATGAGCTTAGAATAAACACACCGTTATCGTTCGCTGGTGTGGACGCAAATATAGTTATCGTTCTTGGTGTGAACGGGCCTTTACTCATTTAGACATTTACCACCACCTACTGGCAGTTTTAGTTTCTCAGAGTATCATTTCATTTTTTTTTTTTTTCATATTAATAAAAACGGTATAGTTCATCCAAAAACGAAAATTCTGCCATCATTTACTCACCCTCATGGTCATTGAAGCCTAAATGTTTGTGTAATAAATTCTATGTTGAATCAATATATTTTTTTCTAAAGCTTCTTTTAGCAATGTCTATTTGATGCTTTGCTCATTTAACACAATAATGACCTTAAATGATCTTTTAGGGGTATATATATACACACATGTATGTATATACATATACATACATCAATGAATCCTGGAAAAAAGCATCACTGTTTTCAAAATATTAAGCCACAAAAAAACGGTTTTGAACATTGATAAGAACTATTATAAATAATTGAGCACCAGTAATAACTGATAATTGAGCAGCAAATCAGCATATTAGAATGTTACATGAAGGATCATGTAACTAAAGCCTGGAGTAATGATGCTGAAAATTAAATTGCCATCACAGGAATAAAGTACTTTTTAAAATATTTTTAAATAAAGAACAGTTATTTTAAAGTTGAATAAGAATTCACAATGACCAGCATCTGATGAATTTACTGTATTTAAAGTAGTTTTGATCAAATAAATGCAGCCACGGTACAATAACAGCCTTCTTTAAAAATTTTTTTTTAAAAATCGTACTCAAACTTTTGAACAGTAGTGTATATTCTCAAATGCCATACCTATTTTGCAATCAAAATTTTATGCAGTTAACTGTGAAACAGCCCAGCAGACTTCAGATGAAAAATGTTTTTTCTGTATTTGGCAGTTTTCCAGCTTTCTATCAAATCATCAGAAGCATTTTGTTTGCAACAAGTAAACTATAATATACATTCTTGTGTACACTGTATGAACCTGTGAGAAGTGAAAGAGATTACAATGGATGAAATAACTATTTGGTCACTTTACATGTCAATCAGACAGACTTTTCTTGACTAAGTGGGCATTTCTGGGCCAAAATGAGCTCCAATGCGGATCAAACAATGTCAAAGGTCTAGCTGCATGCAAATTTCCCATTTATCCTTCCACAACAATCTCATCAGATAATCTCAAACGTTTCGAGGGTGTGTTTATTCCTGGGAAGCCAGTTAACTGTTACTGTATGGTTGTAAAGAGGTTCATGCAAATCTGACACCTCCTAATTGACCAAAGGAACGCCTAGGGCAGTTTCACCAGGTTCAACGAACCAGACATCGAGACCATAAAAACAAGACTAACGGTTTATGTTGGGGAAGCGCTGACGAAGAAAGGAAAAACCACCCCAGACAAGACACAGAGACAAACCACTAGGTGTTTAGAAAAGGAACATTGTGCTCTTAAGTGATGGCCAAGATTGTTCCCTGCAGTATTGCTGGTAAAGGCTATTATTGCGAACTGATGGCCTCTTATCAAATAGACCACATAAGGCCACACCAGTGTGTCCAATCCAGTGTTATTGAGACATTACCAGGCAAGGTCCTTCCCTCACCACAGGAATGAGCTACAAGCTTCATAAATATGAGTCTCCCTGCTTACTTTGCATGACATTCACGCTGAGAGATGTGTGGAATTCAAGTTCCGCGTTTTAGTCCAGATAACAATACCCTGAGGCTTTCTGATAAAGATACTATGGGTTGGAATAACAGGATCCATAGAGCGTTTAGGGAATTGCAGGCAAGAGCGCAAACATATACAGACGTAAATGTATTGTTAAGTAGCAGGACACCTATGGATCAAGGTCAAAAGGGGGCACAAAGTAGCAGACAGGCCGGCAGCCAACTCAAACAAGGAAACGGGTTGTCCAACCACCCTGCCAGCATCTGACCACCACATATGCACGAAGAGGAAATGAACAATGGTTTAAATGCACTTTCAATTGAGTTATGCTACTTAGCCCAGCCAATTCTGATGGGTTTCCCTCAGTCCGCAACTCATTTTTGTCCAGATTCCCTCCAAACAAATCTCTAGACTCATTCGGCTGCAAAGCAACATGAGAAACATTCAAACCAGACTAAATAGCTCAGATATGTCAGGAAGCAGGCTGAGAAAAATGTGAGGAAATGCCACAAATTACAACCTTGGGAGCATGAATTTGAATTGATAGAGGGCCCGACCTTCGTTAAAACGTGGCATTAGTCCCATTTGTTTGGGTTAGGGCTAAAACAGAGATATCTCCTGGATCCCTTATGAAGATAACATGATGTCTTGTGCCAGGAAATAATGTGTTTTCCAGTTGACGGCACAGTTACGGTGTTAAAAACAAGTGCTAGTGCTGAAGTCATGGATATTTTGAATGTCAACACAGTCCCGTATTACGGGCACTCACATGAGTTTATGGTGAAAACGAGCAATTACAAACTGCAATGTTTGTGTCAAAACCTTGCCACAACATTACCATTACCCTCACTCTAAAATTCTGGTAAATATTCACACATTCTAGTAAGCGCTTTTTGTCAAAAACAAGGACTGATTCACTCTTCAGTGTTCATTACAAATGTTTACAGTGTACCTTCACTAAAAAACATCGCATTTTCAGTTACATCTAGTTCTGTAGGCAGCTATCTGGAATCAACAAACTGAGCAGATGAGAATATTTTTTGCATGCGCTCACATGTCTGTCCATAGTAGTTGTGTTGATTGCGTGTTAAGTTACTATCAGTGTCTGTGTCTGACTGGCTGTGGCGTGTATATTAGCTGCATTTGTCAGGATAGCTCCAGATGGCCTGGTGTTTTGTCTAAGGGGATTAGGATTATCTTGTAGACTCACAAAACGAGTTTAAGAGCGATCATACTGCCCCAGACTACGCAGACCTAATCCAAACTCCTCAGAAAAAGAGGGAGCTACATAGTGGACTAGACCACAATTCATGCATGTCATCAATTTCTTCATCAGCATAGTACTTCAGTTGACAGCACAACGTTATTTTAGTTATTTTTATATTTTGAATTGGCTTTCATTTTCATATTTTCAGTTATGTCAATTTTAGTTTAATTTTTAGAATTTTTTGTTATGCGCACTACCTAGTGGACCTTTCTTTTCAAGTGCTCAAATCATTTGCACATGCACTTTTGTCTGCACGGACACAAAAATCTGGCTGCACGCAGACGTCAGTGGACTGTATTGATGACGAAAATTACGTCACACGGACTTTCTATTAGTTGGAGCGGAACACGGAAGTATACTTTTAGCATAACCAGGCATGCTCTGTCCGCTCAGCTCACATGTGCGACTTTAATGTTTTTGCACTACTTAGTTTGTCCACAATGTGTAAAAAATACTGGTCTGGGCTGTTGTTCCACAGTCGAAAAAGAAACTGAAATGTTTTTCGGTTGAATGCCTGAAAAAAGGTCTGTGGTAAACAAGACAATAGAACACTATTAAGGCCCCGATATACTTCAAGCGAAGTTCTTTTTTGTTCTTCATTTAGGGGTAAAACGAAGTTCAAAATACGTGAGCAGCGATATACTGTAATCGAACATCTGACGCCGCCCACACTGCTGAGAGCGACGGTTAGATGAATATGTAAAAATGTTGTGCGCTTTCCTCTCAGTTACAAAATAACAAAATTGAGAAAATAGCAAGGATTTTTTAATAAAGCATAAGGAAAGCATCTGATCATGGCACCGTGGATATGTTTGTTTGCACAAGCTCTGTAATTCGGCACTCCAGTAAAGTCACGTCGCGTTTATATTAAAACACTTTATAAAATAGATTGCTTAAAATCAAGCAGCTTTACCGTATTAAACACGAAAAACAGTGTCGTTCTCTCATTTCATCAGAAGTACAACTTTGTTTTTTACTATAAAGCAGCTCTCCAGTGTTCATGTTTTCACTCGCGGACGTCTGACTTCTACGGACTCGAGAGGAGAAATGAATTGGAAAAGATTTTCAGAGTAAAAGAAGGCGGAGCCTCAGCGCACATCTACCTTACGCATTAGCCATGGACCAATGGTAGTACGAAGGTGTTTACCAGCCAAAGCAAACTTTTCCAGAAAGCTTGCTTTGGCAAGATGTTTCGAACATCCAAAACGAACTCCAAATGAACTTCGTTTCGGCCTGATTTTGTTCGAAATTACGTCACATCAGTTCGTTCTTCGATTTTGTTTGAAGTATATCTGGGCCTTCACAGCCTCGTTGTGTTTATAATCACACACTTGCAAACTATTCTAAGTCAATTTCAGGGAATATGTTTTTTAAATAAAGACTGAATGGGCTGCTGGAAGCTTAGTGACATTGACATTGAAGCCATCTAACTATGGTGTAGTTCATTCATAGCCAAAGTTTAGCTTTTTACTTCTGCTGCCTGTATTTGGGCTTTATAAAAGTTGTTAATTTGTGAAGATAATCAATGAACAAAATGTGTAAGAATCAAACTTTTGTTGGTCAGAGAGCTTATTTTCTGCTATGATCCAAAAGCCAATGGAAAAATCCTATTGGGTTTTTGTCGAGGGAATACCAACATAGCATACCTATAGCATGCCTTAAATGCTGCCTAGGTAGGCAGCTCACTAGGTTTTGAAACACATCACACCAGAAAGCACTGTGTTCTCAACCCATTTTCGAAAGACGTTATAGTAGAGATTGACAAACACAAACATTCTTGATGGTGCCTACACCTCTGAACACACATACGGTTCACTGTCAGGTCACAGTACAACAGGTTAAAAGGCATGTTATCAGTGTTCCGGTTTATGCAATGCATTATATACCCTAACTGACACTAATTCTCCACAGTGAGGGAAGACGGTGAGCTTGAAGCGCAGTCTGCCGCATGGCTATTACTAACTCCAACACAAAGCTGACCTCTGGTAAGGATTGGGTGTACAGACTGTTCCATTGCACTCCAGAACAACATGATTCATTCTCTACGCTATCATTACTGCAAGAGAGAGAAAATGAGAGACAGAGACAGATAGTGGAGGGAAAACGAGAAAAGCTGAGAGAGAAGAGAATATGAAGGCATGACCTCCCCATTTAAGCTGATATTTAGGTAATGAAGGGGAAAGGTAAGAGGAGAGGGGGAGTATCAGAGAAAGTGAAGGAGAGAGTGAGATAAGACGATGAAAGGAAACCGAATCATGCATGTCGGTTGGGTTTCGAAGGTTACCGAACCTTGATGGGGGCCAGCGGAGGGAATGGACTGTGTCTAACCGTGACCCTCATTGGCTTCACACAGATACAGGTCCCTCACCAACACAGGGCACTACACAAAGGCTGAATCCCAATTCTCATACTTGCAAAGTACAAATTAATATACACTACCATTAAAGAAATTAATACTTGTATTCAACAAATATGCATTCATTTGATCCAAAGTGGCAGTAAAGACACTGATAATGTTACAAAAGATTCTATTTAATCCTGAAAAATCCTGGTTTCCATAAATATTAACCGCAAAACTGTTTTCAAAATCGAGAATTTTTCTTGAGCTCCAAAACAGCGTATTTAAATTTCTGAAGGATCATGTGACACTGAAGACTGGAGTAATGGCTGCTGAAAATTCAGATTTATCATCACAAGAATAAATTACACTTTAAAAAATATTGAAATAGAAAAAGGTTATTTTAAGTTGTAATATTTCACAATATCATTGTTTTTACTGTATTTTTGTTCAAATAAATGCAGCCTTTGTGAGCATAAAGGGCGGAACACTCCAAGCCGACGAACTAGCGGTGACGAAAGCAGACTGTTGGTTCACGTCGGCAGCGTCTGTGTCCAAAGTTGCCCTGACACACCAAACCGACGCTCGGCACCCGACGGCCAAGTAGCACGTCATTCTGCGCCTGCGCAAGATGAAATGCCTTTCCGTACCAGCAGGTGGCAGTAACTGAACGGCCAATCAGAATGATCAGATGGCCCGACAGACCGACGAGCTCCGACGCCGATTCAACATTTCGAATCGGCCGAAAAAAAGCCGACGAGGACCAACTTCAGCCGACGAATAAAAACTGCCCGACGGCCGACCGTCGGCTTGGTGTGTTCCGGCCTTAAGACTTTTCAAAAACATTAAAAAAAAAAATCTTACAGACCCCAAACTTTTTTTTTGTATAGTATATACTCAAGTATGAAGTACTAAAACATACTACTATGTCATAAAATTGTGTATCAATATAGCATCAGAAAACCAATCATTTTGGGGGTCAAAAATCAAGTCCAAAAGAAATGTACACAACTGTACAACTTTCGTTGTGTTATTATCTGGGTCAAACTAACCCTAATCTAACAGATATGGGTTGGCTGATATGGGTTTTTCATTTGTCTATATAGATACAGATATCTTAAGATCAAAGTAGCCAATGTCAATATAATGACAATAAATGACACATACAAAATGGCCAAAATTGAATTAAAACAAATACTTTACACAATATTTACAAGTAATCCAAAAAGGGACAGATATTAAGTAATATGGATAGTATGTGAATTGGGGTTCAGCCTTGGGATTCAGAGCACACTTTCAGTTCTTTGCAATCATGACTTTCTATATGCATTTTAAATGGGCTAGTGAAGATCTAAACACGACTGAAAATAACAGGATAATTAAGCAAACAAACTTGACCCAATTCTCCAGTTCTCAGCGTGGCTTAACTTGGACTATTTAAGCATTACATCAGTTGGTTTTCTTTTATTCAAGAATCAGAGGTTGGGTGGGAGAGAGGGGGACAAAAGAGAATCAACACAACAGCAGTATAAACTGGTTAATTATCCCAGTGTGAAGTAAACAAATATTCTTGCATAACGAACAAACTGCATTAAATATAACAAAAGCAAGCTAAGCGTTGAACAAACATTAAGAGCACTGTAGGGAAGTTTCACTCACAATTGTAATATGTGCTCACAAAGAAATTCTGAAGACTGTGCTGGTTGCTCTTTTCCATGCGATTACATGGGGGGGGGGGNGGGGGGGGGGGACTGAACCATAAACATGGTCCACATGATATTGGACACAGCACAAAGTTATCACTGAAAATATATGAAATGTAGAACAAAAGTCGCATTAATTGTCACTGCATAGAACTGAGTGACCAGCACATTCTTAAAAATTTCTTCTTTTGCATTTCACGGAAGTTTGGCACAATATAAGGATGAATAAAAAAGCAGTGGTCAGACTACTAAAACAGAGTTCAGTTGTAAGATTTTATGAAGTAAACAAACAGGTCTTCAAAAACACTGTCAGATGACATGCAAGGTCAACAAACGCCAGCTGACTGTCATTTGTCTTTGTTCTTTTTTCCATTCACTTTCATCCTTGAGAACTCCCTGATCTAAATGCGCTGTTATCCGTCAAGAGGAAGCTCAGCTGACCCACTAAGACTTTCCCGCCAAGCTTTGGACTCTCGCAGAGCTAAAATAAAACTCACATTCACACACACACACACACACACACACACACACACAAGGATGAGAGGCTGCCTGTCACCCCCCTTATACCGGAATCACCAGCACTCGCTCAATCCAAATCAGTGACCCAAATCAGTGCAAATGTGGGGCAGCCACTAACAGGCACTATGTAAACACTCTCCCTTCCCGCTATTGTATGCGTTATGTATATTTAGCCTAGACAGGGAGGCTAATGAGTGTTATGTTGTGAACTTGAACTGAAATTCCACACTGGAGCAGATACATCGACATGGAGCAGGGATCAAAAGAGAGGAAGAAAGAAAAATGAGGTAGCTTGTGGCTCACAGCCAAGTATTACGAAGTTGTGCAGGTATTGGTGGCTAGTCGCCCAAGCAACCCTGATGATTTCATGC
This sequence comes from Anabarilius grahami, assembly GCA_003731715.1. Taxonomy (NCBI): domain Eukaryota; kingdom Metazoa; phylum Chordata; class Actinopteri; order Cypriniformes; family Xenocyprididae; genus Anabarilius; species Anabarilius grahami. Next base: position 7,430,422 of record RJVU01057109.1, read on the forward strand.
TAAAACTTTTTACGACTCNACTAAGACTAAAACTAAATTAAAATTTCTTGTCAAAATTAACACTGGTGGCTAGTCGCCCAAGCAACCCTGATGATTTCATGCTAAAACTTTTTACGACTCATTTGATTAGATAATAAACACAGATCTGTTCAGATGAGTCATTTAAATTATAAAAAGCACTTTAATTACATTTACATAATTTATGCAGTGAAAGATCATTCTGTAAAAGTCTTGAAATAAAAACACTCAAACCAAAAAGCAAATGCAGTTGAGTCAAATGTGAAGGATTAATTGTAATTTATAAACCTCATGATGTTCCAAACTCATTCTTTCTTTCATGGAACTCAAAATAAGATATTTTGAAGAATGTTCATGCTGCTCTTTTTCATACAAGCTCCAGCAGGAAACGTAAAACCATACGACTCATGCTATATTCCAAGTCTTCTGATGCCATATTATATGATTTATACATTGTATGGATAAGAGCTGTGTGCACATTCTTCAAAATGTCTCATTTTGTGTTCCACAAAAGAATGAATGTGTTTGGAAAGGCATACGAGTAAGTAAAAAAGTTTTCGAAGGCACTGGGAATCCTGAGGAAAGAACGTCCACATAAGCTTAAAGTCATAGTTATGTGCTGACCCGAACTGATCAGACGATTATATAAATGTAAGACTTCCAAATAAAGTCCGGCATCAGATTTAATTACAAAAAAAAATAACCTCCGTTCTTGATCAGCAGGGAAATATGTGATCCAGTAATCCGACATCAGCAGTGATGTATTTTGAGTTCAGTCAGTACAGCCAAAGAGGTTAGAAAGGCTCACCGCAGTGTGGTTTAAAAGAGCACCAGTCGTGGTTAAAAAGTGCACCACTCAGACAAAACAGCAGCGGGGAAGACATCTGTCCAGTGCAGGAATCCAAATCCAGACATTAGCCGTAACCCCTGGTCTGTGGCAGATGGGAAAAACCATCAATCCATGTGTCTAAACATCGCAGACCCTGAAGCGTGTTCTGCTACTCCACAGGGAAAGTTGAGGTATCACTGGTGCTCACTGCAAACCAATCAATCTGAAAGCACCTTCTTATATTGATCTGAAAAATACATTACGAGCCCTTCATTTCTTTGGTGCATCTGTGCGCTTGACCCCAATAAGCCCTATCAGAGCTGGGGAGGTGGACGCTATAGTACAGGTACCTGCCTGTCACTGACATTTTGATGTTCGGTAGGGTTTGTGACCTGATCTGTGGCTTGCTCTGCTTTTCTCCTCTTGCGGACTTGATAAAGATGGTTTTTGGACTTCTGGTGTGCTGGAGGTCAGGACAGGTCAAATATTAGCATTTTTATTCTTGTTGTAAGATATTTGAGAATGCACTGGTTTGATCAGAGCAGAAACTTACCTGTCCATTCCAAGTCACCGATGATCACCTTTTCGCAGAGATCGCACATGTGATGACTCCGTTTGTTGCGAGACTCCACCCCCTCAGTTCTGATTGGCTGTGTAGATGGCTGCTCTCCCTGGAACGGTTTCAAAAGGAGATGTTTTGTTAGTCTCCTCTCTTTAAATAGAAAAACAAAAAAACAAACGCCACTAAAAATCACTGCCAGGAAATTAGCAACACAAACTATTATGCAGAACCTCCACGACTGGGTTCAGAAGACAAATCATGATGTGGGGGTGTAAAGGAGACATTATTTGTCAACTAAACAAGAAAGGAAACAAGTCAAACCTTTTGAAGGCAGTCCAGGATCTTTAAAGCAGGAGTAAGTACCGTAGTCTCCCAATTGGTCACATCTGTCACATCCAGACCATATACAGGAGGCACATTGCTAGCAGGTCCTGAAGATTTGGAAGATAAATTGACAAAAGGTGACACTGATGAAATAGCATCTTGATTAAACTTGCAGAATAATCAAGGTGCAATGTAATGGTGTGAACACAGCGGATGTTCTCAGACTAGATCTAATTGAGAAAAGTTAATGTTAGACCTTATGCTAATGATTACATTACTTTCCATTGGGGAAAAAATAACCATGATTTACTACTTGCTAATTGGTTATAGGGAAAGGGGCTCTCTCATTACAGAGAGCATCTGATTGAGCAAAACATCTGTTCAGTGCAACATGACTGATCAATATTTTTGGTCTGTTTTCCTGGAAGAGAAAGGCTGTAAATTATATATTAAAAGTGAATTTAGTTCAATGTATCCTTTTACAATGAAACGGAAGTAGCGACAGACCTTTTCTTCCATATTGTGACGTACAGCCGAGCAGTGCCGGTACGCAAAATATGCAAGTTTTGTAGGGCCCCCGAACCACCAGGGGGCCCCCCCTTCCCCTTTTTGATTTTGGCTTCCAACAATTATGAAAACATGATGTCGCATTCCATTTATTTCCTTTAAAGCGGAGCACTGTTTCCCTTCCTACGTAACGTTCAAATCAGTCTAATCATGTAACGTGGCAGTCGTAATTTACGGTGTCCTGTCGGATGTGCTCGATACTTAAAAAAAAGAAGAAAATAAAGAAAAGAAAAAAGTTAAATGCTTATTAAGCTGCGAAGGAGACGCTGTTCCCCAGGTGGCTCTTTATGCGCTTGATCCGAGACATTGAGAAACACGGACAAGTATAGGCTTACTCTGGGCTTCGGGTGTGCGCTCAAACGAACAAATACACACAAAAATGTGTCAAAATGTCCATCTTAGCAGGTGTCACTTAACCCTTTCACACATAAGTTTAAAATATTGTAGCTGACCCCCCAGCACTTTTTAAGGTGACCGTTATTTTAGAACGTATCACCGTATTATTTCCATGGCAACGCATCACAAATTGCACTTTTCCACTGCATTGAACGGCTCGGTTTGCTGCCATCAGCCTCCTTTGAAACAAACTTCTTCGTCTTGCAGTGAAAAACATCCACATGCCAAGAATCAAGAACACCATTCCATAGATAGGCTCCATTGCTCCTGTGTTGTGTGTTTGTTTATGTCGCGTTTACGATAATGTCACGGCAATAGAGGCATCGCAACTACAACGATCAGTCTATAATCCCACCCACTTTGAAGCAGTACTAACTGCAGTGGAAAAGCAAACAGAGCCAAAGCGAGCTGAGCTGAGCCATACCACGCAGTAGAAAAGCAAAGCGAGCCGAGCTGTACCAAGCGCCAAAAGTTTTGCTTAGTGCCCCCAGATGTCTAGGACAGGCACTGTATCCAAATGATCAAACAAGGGGGGGAGAAAAATGTAGAGTGGGGTCTTAGTTCTATCCAGTTGTTTGAATTTTAAGATGTGGCCATTGCAGTCAAAAGTAAATGTGAACTTGCAGACGATTATAAGAAAAGAGTGGGGTTTAAGCAGAGTAAATTATTGGAGAAGTCCTGCTTGTCACCAAAGAGAAGTCTGTCGTTCCACTGGAAGACCCATTTATGACATTTTGATGAAACGTTACAAGATCAAAAAAAGTAAAAAATTAAACATACATGTTTAATTTAAACATACAATTTACAATTGAACAATTAACGATTAAAAACCTCAAAGAAAAGAGGGTGGAATGGGAGAACATATGTCTGGTTATGCAGTGGTGCAGTGAATCAGTATAGAGAGAAGCGGGGAGGGCCTGCAGCAGCCTGAACCTGCTGAATCACTGCTGCTCGATAATCTCCAACAGCATTCTGACACTGTCAGCTGAGACGACCTCACTCTGCCTCCCTCAACGCTATTGATCCAGCAGACATGCACAGATAATGAGAGGCCCATACGTTACATACATGCAAAAAACTGGAGTAAAGATCAGGATCATTAGGTTATTCTGGTCAAAAAAAAAAAGAAAAGAAAAGAAAAAAGTAAAAATAGGTCTCTACAGGATACGTTGATCTGGTCCCTAGATAGTGTTATAGCACATTTTTTCTCATGATCTGAGGCATCATTCATGTCTGTAGAGCAAACGGTATGGGACAAGTTGAGCCCCGAAATTCAATATTTATGGTTGTGGGCTGTTCAAATAACCCAACCTAATGCTTGGATTGGTGAGAAACACTTTGTTAAAAAAAAAACACTGAACATGCTTTCTGAAACTTACTTTACTTCACATATGCCTTTGAGACAAAAAAAAAGCACATGCCTTTGAGATAAAGTCATACATTGCAAGTAGTAAAGTCACACTTGGCTGCCTGGAACACAGAGACACTAATTTTAAAAAACGGTATACCAGCATTAAAAAAAACTAATAATTGCCTTAAAATGAGAGATCATGACCTGCTGTCATGCTTTACTCAAATCCTCCCACTTCCTTTATTACACACAATGGGCACATTATCTACATCAATTATAGGTTAAACTCCTCAAAACAGGAATAGAAATGATATAGGAAAAGTACAAAAAGGTTCCATTAGCGAAATTCTTTCTTCTCTGATTTTGGCTGTCTGATGCTGCACTAAACTGAACCATTTCATACATAACTGACCATATCATTTTAAGCCATTATTAGAGACTGTCAGTCTGTTTTGGGCTAATACTGAAAATCAATAAAATGACATTTCTATGTGCAGTACAGTTGTGGCACCACTTTTCAAAAGCTTTTTACCAGGGCTTGACATTAACTTTTTTGTTCACCAGCCATTGTGGCTAGTGGTTTTCCAAAGTTACTAGCCACTCAGCATTTTCACTGGCCACAATTTTGACATTGATACAATGGGGGAAAACTGCCATATAGACATTTTTAATATCATCTCATAATTTGACAGCAGGTATATTAGGCTGCTGTCACTTTAAGACCTGACTCCATTATTCTGTTACACAAACGCGCTCTTTCTCAACCGTTTACGTTCACTTAAAACATAACTGACTGTTATGTGAATACTCGACAAGACCAGCATTTTGACATTATTTTGTGTGTATTTGACTGAAGAGCAATAAGCAGTGAAAAATAACTCAATTTAGTACTGAGAGGTGACTTTGTGTGTGCACACTTTGTGTGTGAGCACAAAATCTGCAGGAATGAGTAAAATTATGCGCAATAAGCGCAATCACATGCCAAAATTCAAACCCTGGAACACCAACAATATTCATCCGGAGCAAATGAAATGAGTGAGGGGAAGTGGGTTTGTGTGTCAACTCGCTGTCAAAGAGATGAGAGCGTGAAACCGCAGCTGGTATCATGTATCTATTCTGCGGAAAATGAGTATTGGAAGCATTTTAGATATCACAGTATCGATATGTATCGAAAAATCAATATTTTTGGCAACATTGCACTTAGTTTACTATTTCAGATGCATTTTTAAAATTATATATAAAATTCAACCCACCAAAGTGTCTAGTAGGTGTGACTGTGTTACACGCCACTGCTGAAATCCACCCGCATTTGGCGGATGACTTGACTTTAATTTGATCCAAGAAAGCTAACTGTGGTCAGTAAAGTGTCACTATGACCAATTGAGGTGGTTAGGCTCACGGAGGCCTGCATCATGATGTAGACATAAGCAGTCAACATTTTCCTGCTGTGATAACCGGTTTCGAAGAGGCATCTTTCTGTCATGATATTTTTAGAGCATCTATTTTCAAACACTGTCTAGCTGAACTGTCAAACTACTTTGAAATGACATCCTATACTTAATTTTTGTTTTTCTTTAAGGTAATGTTAGTAAAGGTGACAAACACGTACTGAATATGCATTTTTTTTGTGATAAAGAAGAAACCCAACAAACCACTGGGTTAACAAAAAATTTAAACATTTTCCCAAATGTTAGCCAAGTAACACTAAGCCCAAACATGATTTTTTGATTACAAAACTGCCACACTTATAACTGCTATTATAATTTTTGCTGTAGAAGACCTCTAAGAGATTACAAGAAGTCCAGCATAAAAGGACATGATAGAAGTAACAGAATTTAGAGGAGCCACCATTTCACAAGGAGACTGCTGACAATATCATCCAGCCCTCACACCTGTTTGCCTGAGGCGAACATTACGCAAGTCCAAAACTGTCACAAAGAGAAACATGTACTTAAACACCTCTTTAAAAAAAATGAAAGAATGCTATTAGCTAAAAAAAGACTATGCAAAAAAGCTTATTTTGCATAAAATGCAAAGTACATAAGCACTGAACATTGTTTGTAACCGTAGTTAAATGTTTATCACAGAAAATCTAATTCTTTGTCAAACAGTTCCTCCATGTCTGGCAAAAAGGAACTGACAGTTTCTAATTTAACCCTTGGCCAATCATTGGACTGACTCCAAATGCAGTTTAGTTCCTTATCACCCTCTGTTTGGTTTAAATTAGAGTAAACCCAGATGATAGTATTACATAATGCAGAAACACAACAACAGCATCCAGAATATTAAACAAGACACAGAAACATAAATCTAATAGGCATTTAAAATCCTGAATGGCTATCAGAGTAAAATTTATCCATCACAAAAAAAAAAAATAATGAATTATTGAAATTAATACAAATACAATTTCAATTTTTTTGTTGTTGTTTGTTTATAACAAAACCTTTTTGTCAAAAAGAAAAATTGAGTTTCAATGCTAACAAAAGACAAATCCAGGTCATAAATAAATATAAATGTACAAGTTAAACTCATTTAATTTAGTCATTAAAGCATTATATGATATTCTAGTGAGCATTTTATTTCATGAAATGTATTACAATGATGATATATCTTCTGCAAAGATATCCCAGCAAAAAGCCTGAAAGTATTCATTATGTTAATGATGTCTTAGAAAACCATGCATTAAATGAGATACAGACAGCTTTAAAAGGGTTAATTCCTTTTAATTTACATGTTTTGCATTGGCATCAATTGCACAGGTGTTCCTGCACACAAGAGACCCCACGTCCCACTTAGCTGATGTAAAGCATCTCTTTACCTCGAACTAAACTTGCTTGCCGTCGCTCCTAATCAAAGACAGTTCTGCAGTCTTTATTCCTGCTATTGTGCTTATCAGAAAAGAGCGGCAGCAGGTGGGCCTGCACAGAGACACCTGGCCAACCTGAGCCATGTGGGGAGTAGAGGACTTTTTTTGTACCTTTTTTTTTTTTCCTCTCTCTCTCTGGGGTACAGAAATGAGAGGGAACAGGGCAACGATGGCCATCTGGGGGTAAACAGATGCTGAACGGAGGGCTTTCCCCCACTCAAAATTCAAATCTCAGTGAAATCTAAGTAAAGTAATCTTTCCAGACTTGAATGGTGGAAAAGACAAGAGAACAAGGGTTTCTAACCAGAGATCTCAAATATCTGCCTCAATGAGGCGGCACCTCTGCAGCGCACCTCACGGCAGACAGCCGTGTGGCTGCCGCCTTTTGAGATGTGAAAAGACCCTTCGCTCACCAACTGGCAGATCTTCTAGAGTCACCAAAGACATGGGCATCAGGAAACACACTGAGCAATTACACCTGCTGCTGTTTGTGTGATAAAAGAGCCTAGGGCAAGAAAGAACGGAGGAGTGGATATGGATGTCAGCACAGGACACCTGTTGTAATGCTGGACAGCTGTAGGACTTTGTCAGTCATTTTTGGACATGCCAAACAGGAAGTGAGGGCAGAGAGATGAAGAGATTGAGTGACCGAGAGACAATCATCAGACATCCAGCTGTGAGTTGTAGCCACCAGGTCAACACCTCAACAGCTGTTTTCACTCCTCTCATTTATTAAACTCATTTACATTTGCTTATATATTACTTGGCCATCTTCAGCTGCAAAGTCTTCCACCATATGCCATCTCACAAGTTCATCAAAACACGTTCATGGACAAAAGTCCATACGCAAGTGGCTGGTATCCATATTCTTGCGGGAATGTATTTAGAGAGTGTGGGGCGTGTCCCGAGGTGTTCGCAGTGTAAGGGGACACTTTTCTATTTCGCACCTGTCGCGCATCCCGCTCAGGTTTCCCCTATCGTTGACTAAAGGCAAGAGAGTGTTACTTAGTGCTCACGTTGCCTCCCTGAGCCGTTGACTGAACTGTTGTCACGGTTACCCCCCAAGCTGCTCAGCCCCATCTCTCTAGGGAAGCGGAAACGAAGCTCAGGTTCACCCTAATCCCGAATTCAGCTGTAACACTGTCAACAGTAGGGTTCAAACCAGCCCAGCTCAACAAGGTAGTGTGCTGACTTTTTGAGCTGGCTACTGGCTGCAAATTAATTGACTTATTAAGGATGGCACATCACAAGAACGTCTCTTCCAAACAATTTTTGACTGCTCTGAAGGTGATGTTCCCTTCACAGCTGTCAGCTTGGGGCAACAAGCTTTTTCATATCAGCTCAGAGTTTGTTTCAATTCACAAACAAAACCACTGATTGAAAAAGGAAAGAGGAGATGTTGATCGCCCCATAGAGGCCAGGAGGATAATGAACCCAAGTTTGCCCTCAATGAACCCACAGTCCTTATCCCCAAGAGGCCGCACCATAAACTCCAACCTCCTGCCACCCATCTGAATTCCTATCAGTACTCTAATGCCTTCAGGATTAGACCGGTCAGCTGAGGGCCCCATGAGGCCCTGGGATGCGTGGGGTGCAGAGGGAGGGATCAGTTAGGCCACTGACAGGCAGCCACAGAAGATTAACCAGACCAAAAGCAGGTCAGAGTCCAGCAAAGGTTGGGAGAGGGGTGGGGATGGATGCAAGGGGTTTAGTGAGGACAAAACAATTTGAGTTGTGATGATTAGAGACCCACTGGCCTGGTGAACCTGAAGTAAGGTAATAAGAGGTGACCCAAGAATTTAAACGCTTCTTAGAAAGATAAGTCCAAGACCGTAATTTCAGGAGCATCTGGTCTCCAATGAGCTGGTCTTTACTAGTCACAGAAAATAAGGTCTTAGACTCGGGACTTTAGCAAAACTGTTGAAAGAGAAAATGTAGAGTTGCCTGCTACTTATCTAATTATTTTCTGACGTAATTATGACGACTAAATGCTTAGTATACTGCATGGACGGAGCAGAAACTCTGCAGGACTGATCACTGATCAAGGCACCAGGAATCTGGAAAAAGCAAAATGCTTCCTAAGAACATGACCAAAAGGCTTGCAGGACTAGCTTAAAGGAGGACACAATAAAGGCAATAGAGGAAGACCACATTCACAGACTTCTCACCTAATGCCAGCTGCCCTCGTGTGTAGGGTCCAGCCGCATATGGCGGGACACAAAACTATTCTTAATGAGGGCTAGCCACTGTCTCTGCCTAATCTCATTATGGCTAACAGGATTGCTGGTAGCCTCTATAGGGATGGGGAGCAAGGGGTAATCCAGGCCAGGATCTTCAGAAACAGGTGTCAGAATACAAAGGGAATGCCCGTATAATGTTGGGAAAAATAGTAGAGGCGGTGAAGGCCAAGGACTTCCAAGGTAAAGTGGAAATCAAAGGTAAATCCAAGACATTGGTTTGGTCAATGTTAAGGTGCAAGCAGGAAGTAGAACAGGAATGAGGAGTGGAAGAAATGAAGATAATGCATGTGATAATGGGAAAAAAACAACTTGAAAATGTAAACTTGAAAAAAAAAAAAGCATGTCTAAATGAACATTGTCAACATATGTCATTCCAAACCCATATGACTTGTGGAAAACTATTCCACAAATCATTCAAAATGGTATGAACGGTTTGTTTACAAATTGAATAAATTATTTGCTTACAAATTGGACTGTACAAAGTTCTTGAGTTTAATTCATGCATATTTGGAACAACATGTTGGGTAACAAAATAATTTCATTAATTATTATTTCTGCTTGAAGCTTGTACACACAGGATATGATTGCACTATCTGTGTTTTTGTTTTTACATTTTTTGTCTAAGCACATACCGCTGCATCACGTCTCACTTTTTTTTTCAGTATCTCATTCCGTAAGCATTAAGTTAAAATTTGTTCAACTTTAAAACACTTCTTGAGACCAGTGTTCTGTTTTTGTCCCACTCCTAGCTATTCAGCACACAAGATACACGTCCTGTGTGAACGTCCCCTGTGCCACACACATGCACACATTCCTTTTAACTTTATAGCTTTTATTATGCGACCAACTAACATTATTTCACTTGTACACTCTCCATGATTAAGAAGTGCCTTTTACCTCCTTTCTCTAGATAAACTTCACAACCTGATGTCATCACCACACACATACACAGCTGTTTAGCCACTGAAGTGCTTGCTGATTTTGCTGTTGTCTGTTAGGAAGTAGAAGTACAAACTGTTCAGACTGACCGTGTCTTGAAACACCCAAGCTTTACGAGCATTTGATCTTTTATCAACCCAAGGCCAGTAAATACTGAACCCTGAGCCTTGGAATTTTGAGGCTGTCTGTAAGGGAGGGGTAGCCTTCAAACACATACACACAATTTCTCCATGACTGTTTGTGTGTTTAATGGTCTGTGTGAAGTTCATCTCGTTAAAACCAGCTGTGATTACCTGACCATTGGACCATACTGAAATAAAACAAAAAAAGAGACACAGCTACAGTAACCTCTGGGGGCGACTGAAGCCAATATACAACAGACAAGCCATGAGTGAAGCCGATATTTAACATCCAGCAATGAATTCAGAATCGAGATGAGTGAACTGTACACTAATAGCGGATGCACTTCCCTAAAGAGCAAGTGTGATCCAAATTGAAGCCAGTGGATGCAATGCACTCTGAACTAACACAGCTGCAGTGTTACGTATCATCTAACAGCAGAGACTGTACCTCACAGACAATTAAACCCTCAAACACTAGGATGGAAAGGGGAGGACAACAAACTCACATTAAAGGGTGGTGGAACTTTCATGTCGCTCCATGAATTTATTCCAAGGACAATATGGCTGGAATAACCTGAGGTTTGGTTCTTTATGTGAACAAGCTGCCTTCTGAATTTGACCACTGCACAACACCAAGGAAAGAGTGTGTGTTCAGTGAGACTTACTCTTGAGGAATCGGTTGCGGACCCATTTGTTCTGTTTTCGGGCATAGCGGCGAGTCGCCTGCTTGAGAGACTCAACCCCTGTGAGAGAGGTAAAAAACAAGATCAATATATGATGGCCACACCAAGTACTGTGTAAAATGTTTGTGGGAGACAACACGTAAAAAAAAAAAAAGTCACAGGCAATGGGTTTACGACACAATTTTAAGTGCTTAATAGCAAAATCTAGAGTACAAAGAAGAGGAAGAGGCAGTTCCATTAAAAGCCTCAACCCCCGCCCCTCTCAATCCACTTCCTTTTCAGTATATCCTCTTACCACTCGTGCCACAGCATATTGGGCTGTCTGTGTACCAAGGCTACACAATTTAGTCAAATTTATGATTCTTTCGACAAATACTGGCATTTGAAATGTTACATTTAAAGGGATGGGTTACACAAAAATGAAAATTCTGTGATAATTTACTCATCCTCATGTCATTTCAAACTATCAAGACTTTAAAAAAATAAAACAAAAAAACACTTTCATGAAGACTTGGTCCAGGTAATCCTCAATTCTTTATTTTGACAGTCATCTGAGTTTGTGCAATTTTTATTGTGCTCCTTATTCAAAATTAAATAACCTCCGTCTACAAAACTCTGGTGTCATCATGTTACGTTAAATTTTACAGTAGACTGTGGCACCAAAACATCTGAAAATATTGCATCATGAGCCCCTTGTGTGCTTGATGTATGTGCAGATGACAACAGAACAGAGCACCTTGCCTTCAGTTTGAAGCACACAGAACATGAACATGACTATACAGGGGTATTCAGTTCCAAGAGGTCCGGTCTCTATATTTCCTTTCCAGCGGAGGTCAAGACAATAATTTTCTGGAACGGTTATACATTTTCATTGGGGCAGTCATAGTGCTTTGTAAAAGAAAAAATCCTAGATACTCAAAATAGTCAAAGATGAGAATCTTGGGTCCCAAGCATAGGCAAAATTTGCAGGTGGGACATGTTACCACCACATTTTGCCAGGGTCGATATTGTGCCCACCACTTTTTGAAACATCTCGCGGCATGTATAATACAAATTAAGTTTCAGAGAGTACAGCAGAGTATTAATTAGCAGAGTATTAATTTAATTGGTTTGTATTAAATAAGAGGCAATCTGGTGCTGGATTGTTTATTATTTTAAATCATGCTGAGCGTTTGTTGCCGCTGTTATCAGTGGTGGTGGCTAGTGCACATACAAGCACTTCAATCCATCGCTAACCATCTATTCGTTGAGTTGAAAAAAAAATAAATAAAAAATGCACATTCAAATCACTGATAAGCATATCTTTGGTTTTAATGAGAAAAAAAAAACCAAAAAAAAACGATATGAGGGTGGATTAGAACCCAGAGCCCGCTTAACAAAAGTTCTACAACCAGACCTTTAGCGCTTACAAACAATAAAAGCAGATCTATGTATTTATTCACCAACGTGAAGAATCTCAGGATTAACAACTTATTTAATTATAGTAGATGTAAGGATGAAATTATCACATTAAACCGGAGTTTACATTGGTTGATTTCTGGACATCGTACTGTTATTTAAACACACACACTCCTGTCCCACCCACTTTTTAAAACAAAGTTACGCCAATGGCCCCGAGAGCCAAAGCAGCAATGTCTAAGAATTAAAAAAAAAATCAAAAATAGTAAGTATTTCTCCCAACTGCATATATATTTATATTTATATTTATTTATTTATTACCACTGCTATACACTAACATTCACAAGTTTAGGGTAAGTTTTGAAATATTTTTGAAAACTTTTTTTAATCGTCTGTGAGTAAAGCATTTATTTGAATTACAAAAATTTTGTAAAACTATAAACATCTGTCACTTTTATCACTTTAATGCATCTCAGTGAATAAAAGTATTGAACACTAGTGTATATTTCAATTAAACTGCAGCTTTTTGCTCTTTAATAATCCATTTGTTAAAGATACAATATGTAGGCTTTCTGTCCACTAGAGGCCTATTCAAAACAAAGGCGTAGCTTGATGACGGCAAATTTGAGCGCGGAATCTTGGGACATGTGGTCTTCACTTCACAGCCGGTGCAAAAGAATAGGGATAAGACTCGGGAAGAAATCATGTTCATGGATGCGATTATTAACGTTATTGTAGTATGCAGCAGAGCAGGACCGAGTGTTGTGGGAGCTGAAAAAGGCAGCTGAAACGATTGCGCAACACACGCCTCACGAGCAGCGAAACTTTTATTATGCCACAGTCACCGGCGCCGCTTCCGCTTTTCCGGTCATGAGTATGAGGTAACGCAGCTCTGTTTATCATATTAGATACATTTGAGTGTGTGGAAAATTATGTTATAACGTTACTCTGTGTGTTCGCTCGGTGGCTGATGTGAGACACTTGTTTGAGACACACTGCAGTAAGCTAGATCGATTTTAGAATATCATATTAAATGCTGGATGGCTTGTGTTAATAAATGGCATGCAATTAATTTTAAAACGTATTGTATGATGGAGAAAATTCTGTATTTCTGTTACTAAAAACAAAGCTGAATCTGATTATGCTATGTAAGCTACTTGACAAAATAGTGTTTTTCTCTGAGGCATGGTAAAGCAGGGTACTCGCAAAAAAAATCAAGAAAATTAGATTTAAACAATAATAAACGTGTTGAGCTATATAACAACAATTAGTTTTCTGACAATAAACGTAACAAACAGCTGTTTCCTTGCCTATTAAAACATGTAATATATTAACCCTCTGGAGTCTGAGGCTGATTTGGGGCCTGGAGAAGTTTTGACATGCCCTGACATTTGTGCTTTTTTCAGTTGTTCATAAACATATAAATGACACAAGTGTCATTACACTGTATTCAGCACAAACTAGGCTACAATAATATGTGAGGAACATGTATGTACATGTTTGTGTTTTTGAAGGAATAACATTTATGCGTGGTTATTGAAAAAACAAAAAACTTAAGTCACTGAAATAAGGCCAAAAAAAGGATAGTAAATCTGTGTTTACAATACTTTAGGGTATTGGAGGTTGTAGACTAGAGTTTTTGCTTCAGAATTATGTAAAAATTATGCTGACTACTCTTTCATTTATAACAATATATTGATTTAGTTTTTGTAAGACACTTTTTGCCAAGGAACACAGTATGCATGGAGGCGTGAGTCATCATGAATAATGGCTCATTTACACCTGAGAAGACAAAAGAATTGAATAATAATGAGCTGAAATGACTTGCATATTAATGAGGCATTTCAGTCAGGTAGGCTGTGAAAAAAACCTTCTGTGATGTCTTAAGCTCATCATGGTATATGAAACATACAGAAAAATATTATTACAATATAAAAAGTAATGGTTTTATATTATACTTTAAAATATGATGTATTTCTGTGATGCAAAGAGTCTGAATATAGGCTTTTAGTTTAAAAGCATGCACATTTGGAGAAATATTGGATTCTCATATGTTTATGCCAATTTTCTATACAGAGGAGTTATATTTATTTAATATTCAATGTCATTACTATGAGCGCTGGTGTTTTCAATTCATACTTGCAGTCGGAGGGCGCTCTCTGTGCATTTTTAGTCCACAAATTCATCTAAAGAAGAAGAGGCTATTCCATGAATGGTGTTTTCAATTCATACTGCAGCCTGAGAGCGCTAAAGAAACAAAAACTCATCTAAAATTCATCTATAGAAGAAAAGTAAAACGGAGCTAACTGGCTAACCATGGCTTTTACACCCAGATAAACACTTTTGAAGGCAATAAAAATACACTATTGAGAGACGATGTCTGCATGTATTGACTGAATTTGCCTCTGAATAGCGCTGGCTCCGTGGGCGTGGCCGCATTAGCGGATAATGAGCTGAATCACGGACTTCTGACATGGCTCTCTTCTCATACAGATTACATAAACAAAGAATGTTTGTTTTCGATTTGACTTACACGATTTAAAACCTGACATTTCAACGTTTTTTTTGACACAAGTGTCATTTTTTAGTCATTAGTATTCACTAAGTTACAGTTCATTTTCTGAGAACTATCAGATTGGACTTCGTTCAGAGGGAGACGAGAGATCACGCATCATGTTAGTTTTCTTTATTTTACAAAAAGCACAACATTTTGTTTTTACTCTGAGTGTATACAAATAAAAGAAGACATTCTATAGTTTCAATTGATATATTACTTATGTCTCTATGACAAAAAACTACGGAGTATTTTAAGTCTGTTTTACTGCAATGTGAAAAAAACCCTGCAAAACTCGCATGTGCGTTTTCAGACCTCAGAGAGTTAAAGCGTCTTTGGGGTTTCCATGGTTTTTACAAAATAAAACCGGAAACTGAGGGTAACGCGGGTATGACGCAATTGACAGGCGGCGACTCGCACGTCCCGAAGCCTTGGTTAAAATTGCGATTTACAAATAGTTGGAAACATTTGGGATATTGTAAGTACTCAAGGGAACAAAAAAAAAATATAACACTTTTGTGGTTTTTGGATATTTTTTACTTCAAAAATTTTACATATTGCACCTTTAAGTATGACATCACTTGTCACCATTTCTGAGTACAAATGACCTATCAGAGCTGTAGTACTACCAGGGAAAAGTAACAGTGATTCATCTTGAATATGAATCGTTAAAATATTGTAAATCAGTAAACCAGTATTATCGTCTTCATGCCATACTGAAAAGTCACTAATGCTCAACACTAAACAAGTGAAACACACTCATGAGCTCTCAGTAGACGAGCGGCGTTATGAGTGCTGCAACTTTCATGCTTAGCGCACCAGTAATTGATTTTGACACCAACTCAACTGACTGTCAGGGGGAGAGAGAGCGAGCACTGATGACGTCTCCCTCTCTACAGCCCCTCTGCAGCTGATGACAGACAGAGCGTTCACTCTTAAACGCTGAATGTTTCAGAGATCTGATCAGACACCAACACCAGCGCAGTTCTCAAACCTCTGCTGAAAATAAAGACAAAAAACTGTTTTCTTAATAACAGGGCTGTCAATCGATTACCAGTTTAACTGAATTAGATATGCAGGTTAATGAAATGAATAACATATCCGTATTTGATGAGAAATGTTCCCAAATGAAGATAATGCAAAGACTTTGTGTCAGATAAATAAATCATTTAATAGACATTACATAAAGTGGCTTTCAAAGTCAATATGTCATTGTCCAGTCCACAGTCGTACAATTTGTATTGTATGAAGTAGACTTCCCGTCTGCACTATTTTTAAATTGTTGGTTTGTGTACACGTGTCAAACATGTTAGCATAATCCTAATTAATCATTACCGTGATAAAAAGTAATTAATCACAAGCAATTAATCATAAACGTGTACAATACACTTGTCTGAAGGTGGTGGTGATATTTTTGTATTACAATGAAAATGTATTTTAATCACTGTTGGGCAAAGTGTTTTTGCTTCAAATGTGCTGAGTTTGTTCAAGGACTAGTTTGTTTGACTGTTGCAAGAAAAAACTGCTTGGAAAAGCAAGAGAATGCTTTCAGAATGTGTGTCTGAGATTGTTTGCGCTCTCTTTTGTGTGTAGTCAGGAACGGTTTCATAACTGTTCTCACACAGAAAAATTTCAAGAACATCAACAATCTCGCTCTATGTTCATTCCCAAGGCCTGAACTGACAGCTGTTTAGTTTAAAAACAAATGAATGAGGACATTCAAGCTCAAACAAAATGGCAGGGTGAATGAATCTTTACCTTTTATTTTCAGTTTATCACGTTCTTCCTGACTGATGTCCTCACTTGCTGTCAGGTACTCGTGAAACTCTTTAAAGCCTATAGACTGGAATATGCCATGCTGATAGTCCTGACTGAAAACACAGAAGAGAATAACTAGATTCCTTATGTACACCAAATTATTATACATGCACAAAAACTGAACAACAATACTAGATTTTTGCTGAAGTAAACATGAGTTGTCTTCGCCCATGAAAAACAGCACCACAATGCCAGAATGTTCTGGGTTGTTGCCAGGGTATTGCTATGCGGTTGCCAGAGTTATTTACTGGTCGAAGCCAAAAGTTACACTTTGATGACTATTATTTTGTCCAGTCAAATTGTATTTTCTGTATTTTGTTAGTGCTGCAAAATTGTATTAGTTGAAGTCACCAACAGTGTTGCCAAGTCTGCGGTTTTCCCGCGGAATTGGGCTACTTTTACACTGTTGCCGTGGATTGTTTATTAGTCCGTAGGTTGAAGTGGTCTCAGATAAGAGTAATACATCATTTGAAACTTTTTTTTTACTACTTTTATTTGTGTAAACTCACCAAAAACAACAAAACATTGTGCTTTTGTAAAATAAAGAAAATAAGGCGAGCTTTCTGCCATCTCGGTCTCTGTGAACTGGAGTGCGTCACAAAAATGAACCGAAACTCAGCGTATAGGCTACTAGCCTCACAGGCATAAGAAATTTATCTATAGAAAGCTTCAAAAGTGTCCACTTTTAAAACAATTACTTTCTGATTTTGTAATCCGTATGAAAGATGCATTTTTCTCTGTACTGCTGAGATGGCAAGTCAGCATTGTCAATTTCATCTTTGCAGCCGACACGGACTCAGAAAACACTTGTTTATTAATAAAAAACTAAAATGACTCCTTGCTAATTTATTATTACTGCATTATTTTTCCTATAAAATTTAAGGGAGAGGTAAGGTAAGGTTTATAATGCAGTTACAGTTCCGATTCTTTCACTTAGAATTTCAATTCAATCTGATTACATTTAAATGTTGTACAACAACAGATTCATCAAAATGATTGCTCTCTCTTTCTCTGTTGCATTCTGTCTGGGTGATTTTCTTCTATGAAACATAAACGCTCTCGTAACATTTGACATATATAACCATTTCATATGAAGTTTTGCACTGGGAAAAGTAATCAGAGCACAAGCAATCTGTCAGAGCACAAACCTGCTCACATTTAACTAAATTATTATAACAATCTTTTAACAAACAGTTGATGGGCCCCATTGACTTCCATAGTATGGGGGAAAAAAAGACTATGGAAGTCAACGGGGTCAATCAATTGTTTGGTTACTGACATTCTTCAAAATATCTTTTGTGTTCAGCAGAAAAAATAAATTCATACAGGTCGGGAACAACTTGAGGGTGAGTAAATGATAACAGAATTTTCACTTTTGGGTGAATCTTTACCTCAACTGTAAAGTGATGTTACCGACTAATCGACAATGACATTTGTTGATCATTTTTGTTATCAATGTTATTGATTAGCTGTTACTGAATTTAAAGAACAGCGTTATAAATATAAGCCCTTTCAAGCGAACTCAAGGGTGAAATCATATCCCATGTTTAATGGGACAATTTTAGATGGAAAAGCGGTCACTGGGTGCATCAGGACCCCAGCCCCTGGGGTAAAAATGAGTTGTCATACAGCTCAGAAAACAGAGAGAGATCAGCCGGTCATAGGGACACAGACAGTGCAGACGGGGCGAGGGGGAGGGGGTATATTGACAGAACAGAGCGAGATAGACCGAGAGGGAATGGAAAGGAGAGACAGCCAGAGTCTGACCTTGCTGCCTAGTGACTGCTCCCTGTGTAAGGTGAGAGGGCTGGCGGAAGGGTGGCAGATGCAGACAAAAAGAAGAGGAAAAGGGGGAGGAAGAGAGTAGAATGACGTGAGGAAAGAGGAGAAAAGCGCTTGGGTGGCAAGTTTGCCGGCGAAGACGTCTGAGAGGGGAGGCGGGGTGCGATCGGCTGGACAGAGCTCTCGGCGGTCGGCCATCAATCAGCAGAGGCCACACCCAGAGCGGCCCAACCCCAGACATTGCTGTGTCATCAACATCCACACACACAGACACACCGCAGTGCAGTCCGTCCGCCAATATCCCTGCACAACAAAGCATGTGACAGCACTAACAATCAATAATTAATCACCTTATCAAACAAATAATGTTAGTGTATCCATAAATATAGGCTAAAGCACATCATGGGCTTCGCTCAGGTTCTGATTGCCGCAAGATTGGAAGATTGCAGTGTGATCTTGCTGTGCAATATATATAAAACCTGATTGCCAAATTCACTGACAGGCACTGCACCACTGCACGATGCTTGTCTTTGCAAAAATCACCGCTATAAAGCCAGGGTGTCAATGGTGGTTGCTGGGACAATTCCATGTGGTTGCTAGGGTGTTACGAGTTGTTTTCAGGGCATTTCTATATGGTTGCTAGGGTCTTATGAGTAGTTGCCTGGCCATATATGCGAGGGTGTTATGAGTGGTTGCCAGGTCGTTTCTATGCAATTGTTAGGGTGTTATGAGTGGTTGCCAGGATGTTTCTATGTGGTTGATATGGTGTTATGAGTTGTTTTCAGGGCATTTCTATATGGTTACTAGGGTCTTATGAGTGGTTGCCAGGGTGTTTCCTTGTGGTTGCCTGGCCATATATTTGAGGGCTTTATGAATGGTTGCCAGGTCATTTCTATGCAACTGTTAGGGTGTTATGAGTGGTTGCCAGGACGTTTCTATGTGGTTGCTATGGTCTTATGAGTGGTTGCCAGGGTGTTTCCTTGTGGTTGCTATGGTCTTATGAGTGGTTGCCTGGCCAAATGTGCAAGGGTGGTATGAATGGTTGCCAGGATGTTTTGATGTGGTTTCAAGGGTGTTTCCTTGTGGTTGCTAGGGTCTTATAAGTGGTTACCTGGCCATATCTATGTGAGGGTGTTATGAGTGTTTGCCAGGTCGTTTCTATACAAATTTTGGGTTTTTACGAGTGGTTGCCAGGATGTTTCTATGTGGGTGCTATGGTGTTATGAATGGTTGGCCTGGCCATATTTACAGTATGTGAGGGTGTTATGAGTGGTTGCCAGAACATTTCTGTGATTGCTACGGTGTTATGTATGGTCGTCACAGTGTTTTGGTGGTTGCCTGGACATCTTAATGTGGTTGCTAGGGTGTTATGAGTGGTTGCTAGGGTGTTATGAGTGGTTGCCAGGGTGTTCCCATGTGATTTCTAGGGTGTTGTGAGTGAATGACAGAGGGTTTTTCTATGTGGTTGCTATGGTGTTATGAGTGGTTGCCAGAACGTTTCTATGTAATTGTTAGAGGAGTGGTTGCCTGGGCAATTCTACATGTTTCTAGGGTTTTTTTAGTGGTTGCCTGGGGGTTTCTATGTGACCAACCAAGAGAGCCCGCTTCAAATTTCTGTGATATTCTGGCCCGTTCACACCAAGAATGTTAACTATAAAGATAACTGTCATGTTGCTTTAAATGCTCAAGCTCTTTAAAGTCTGATGGGTTCTGATTGGCTGTCATTGTTTTTATCATTCATCAGCTGGAAAAAAATTAAAAATAAACTATCGTTTCTGTGTCATTATCATTGCAGTTGTGGTGTGGACTCTGCTATATCTATATCTTTTATATTTAGAATGATTTTTAGAACTATATTTTTATTATCTTTATTTTTGTTACTTTTATTGTTATTGTCCTTGGTGTGAACGGGCCTTTAGATATGGCTTGGGTATGTCTTTTAATGAAAATCCATAGTATGTGTTTTATTGCCCACCAGGCTAAAAAAAGCAAGTGCAATATTTAAGAAATATAATAACGCACTTATCCTCAACAAGCCACACAATTTGAGGTGTCACTGATATCTGTACCTCAAACAGTGTCGGATAAGTTATGTCCCGAAGTTTAATACTAAGGGTTGTTCAAATCCATATCCTAAGCATGAGCGATAATAATAGCAATGCTTGCCTCTGAGAAGCATACCATATGTTTGCATGACCTTGGTTGTCCTTGAGAAAGTAAATGGCATGTTTTACATTTTAATCTCATATTTAAATACAGATGCATGTTGAGATATTAATAGTCTTCATAAATATGGAATGCACAATGGAAAAACCAAAATGACAGATAATAAGCCATCAATAACACTCTTATGCTAAGGTCACAGTTACATACATGTTATGTAGCAGTATGAACCAATTCATTTCCTGTGAACTCAAAAGGCATACAAGTGTAAATGCAACCTCTTGCAACTCTACGTACTCTGACGTTCCTTGAAACACACCTGAAATCATTTGACCGGCTCAGTCACTTCACCAAAATCAACTGATATCTACGTCAGTTATTGGAAACACTTCACTTGTCAAAACCCTGGATTCCCACCATTACTTCAGGCAAAAACTCACTGTAGACAGGAACAGCGGATAAGCCTGCAAAAGTTCAAGTTCTGATGTGCAAAACAGGTTCAGCCTGTGAAACTTAGCTTTCTTGTATTTTTCTGACAGTTGAAGAAAAAGACAGCTGTGTAGATATTGTGTCAGGCAACTTGAGTGAGATAAATTACACATGGTTCATTCAGAGGTAATACAAGGATTATGAATACAAAAAAACAAATCTGACGTAGTTCCATATACCAAAAATAGGATCTCAAAAAAGGCGCACAATAGATTGGTGGCTGACATTATTCAACAATAAATAGGAAAATAAAATGATTATAGATACTGATAAATACAGCCAACAACAAATTACGACAAACCATTATAATTTGTTATGGTACATTTGCTTGCGTCATTGTTTTGTTCTGTGAAGCGCATGTAAGCTTTAACCAGACAACAGGATATTCAAGTTAGCTTGTTTCAATGTGTTGTCAGCAAATTAGTAGTGTTCAGTTTCATAAATGATTATGAATTATCTTATGAATTATGAATTTATTTTAAAATGTTCTTTCACAACAATGAAATCTACCTGCTTTCTTTGATCTTCTTCTCATTGAAGCGCAGGTGAAAATCTCTGAGCTCATCAATCAGCCCAAGCGACAACATCTGATCCACACGCTTGTCCAACCTCTCATCCAGAGCTTCAGGAGAAGATGAATGAGGAAATAAAAATAAATTAGATACTGAAGACATGTTTACAGTGATGATCTACAATGACTGGTGGTTACCATTCATTTTGTAGTGCAGCCAGAAGATGCAAGGGTCCTGGAACCGCAAGGGACCCCCAAGACAATCTCCTCCATCCTGCCCTCGCTGCTCCTCCAAAAGCCGACTGTGTGGAACTCCAGTGTCCATATACACCTGCAGACTCCTGTCAACCAATCAACCAATCAATTGACCATATACTTATAGTCAAAATACCATATGACTTCAGATAAAATAACAATGCATTTCTCAAATACATATAAATGATTTCCACATACCAAATAAACTCTCAACTGAACATATTATTTGGAAAGAACGTGCCACATACCAAACAAGAACATCATGAACAACAAACCAACACACAACAAAAGACGAATAATGAAGTTTAAGTCTGGTCAAGCAGAAGAGAAGGTTCATGGAACTTCGTCAAGCTTGTAATTTCTTCAGAAGAAGCTGATATCAGGAGTAGACATTAGCACTCTAAACTGTGGGAGAGAAGCTCTTCCACCGTAGTAATACTGTAGACACAGCGGCACACAGGCTGGCATCAATTAAACAAGCACATAGTGCTCAGAAGAGGTGCTAATCGGACCCTTGATACCAATCAAACACCAATTGAAGCATGTGAAAACACGTGTGTAACACGCTTGGAAGCCACAGCCATCAACAGTTCTCCCAAACAGGTGGAAAAATAGATGCAGCCCAACAAATGCCAAAATTTACCACGAGACAGTATGATAAGGTTTCTATTAAACTCTGCTCCTATTAAGAGAATGTTTGAGGGGAAAAAACAACACAACAAGGCTAAGAAAAAAAACTAAATTAATTGAAAGAGTGGTCCAAGAACCAAGTTGTCCATTTTAATTAACTTAACCATGAATTTACTAGTGCAGCATTACTTTCAAACACTGGGGTACTTCGTACATTGTGTAAGCAGCCATTCAGAGCCATAGAATTCTTGTAAGTACTTTCCGATTACACCGATCTGTGGATGGGTATAATCGGTAACACTTTATTATAAGTATGTAGTAATAAAGTATTTACAAATCATTTGGAAACTATTAAATTTATAATTAATTCATAGTTTATATATTGTAGTCTCTATATTGTTAATATATTAATAGACTAAATACAAACAGTGAGTTCTTCAATCGTTGTCACTGTAACCAAATTATTTTTGTCCAATTAGCTCATATGTTAATGTTTTTATGCTTTAACAACTTATTAATCGTAAATAGTTCTTACTTTAGATTAGCTCATGGAAAATGTCATCAAGTGCTTTATTAGACATTAATTTCATTAGTATTAAGTGTTCCTTTTTTTTTTTTTTTTTTAATGAGAAATTACCCCCTAAAGATAATTTAAAGGCAGTGTGTGAAATGAGAAAAGCATCGAACAGACATTACAAAAAGTAGCGTTAGAAAGAAATATTATATTTGATTCAATTTATTAAACTTTTAGGCTAAAACAGCCATGAGGCCATGTGGGCAAGTAAATGATGACAGAATTCTCATTTCGTTAGCCTCATAGCATAATTGCCCAGATCAATTGGAAAAAAAAAATGACAAAAAATGAATAGGCAATTATGCTATGAGGCTAACGATTTATAAGTGAACTATATCGTTAATGTTTTTTTTTTTTAATATGGAAATTTTTTTTTTTATTAGATATTTAAAATTAAATAAACTGCCAGTAGGTGGCAGTAGATGTCTAAATGAGTAAGTCATTCATTCGATTCGTTCAAACGGCTGATTCATTCAGGAATAAAGTAAATGGCTCTCTTTATGAATGGGCCATTGAATCATTGGTTCACCAGATTCGTTCAAAACACGAATTCATTCGGAAACACTGCTGAATGAATTCACTGCTCAATCGTTCTGCTGTGGCTTTAAACGAAAATGAATTCACTGCTCAATCGTTCTGCTGTGGCTTTAAATGTAATATTTTCATTTACAAATATTAAATATTAAATATAATACAATATTAACTTATTGAAATCAGTATCACATTTGCACTTGTGCTATTCGGAACATAAACAGCAATCTTGTGATTGTGTGATATTGCTTAACTGTATCATGATATAAATATGAGACAAAAACTCATACAGGGGCATTTTTGCCCTAATATCTTGAATTTTAGGGGCGCATAACTGCATTCTTTAGGCTCCATCACGCAGTGAGTTGTTGCCCTGCATCATGTTCGTCACCAACAGTATGAAATTTCTGATGACCCACGTAGGTCAAAGCAGGTGCATTAAATGCGTTAATTTTAACGCATTATTTCTAATAAATTAAATTAACGCCTTAAAATCGACAGCCCTAATAATACGTTTAGGAGTAGGTTTAGTATATGGCTGGTAGGAACTACAGCAACCTTCTTCCGGAGTTGGTGACATCACAAACCCAAAATCTACATAAACCCTGCCCCTAGGAACACACAACAAAGGGGGTGAGGCCACGTTGCGCTGTTTTAGAGAAGAGGAAGAGTTGTTGTAGTAGTGTTGTTTCCATGCCATCATTTTTTACGCCGGACTGCTTCACAAATGAGGGTCAATTCAACGCTGGATTTGTACAAAAGATTAACATCTTTTTGCATCTACTAGCACATGCTAGTCAGTGAGTTGAATCAACTCTACAGCAACTACATAAATTTATCCACTAACCATTCAGAAACATCCAGTTGCATTCTCAAAGTTGTAACTTCTTCCTGAGTCTCTCCATCAGTGTCCGACTCCGGTTTGAACAATTTAAGGCTGAACACCGTTACTGACAATCATCATTTTGGCTGCGTGAGATTCTTCAGCTTTGTTGTTGTTGAGCAACCGAAGCGTGAGCTGTTAAAGCTCTGCCCTTTTTCAGAAAGTGGGCCGTGAGCAGCAGCTCATTTGCATTTAAAGGGACACAAAAACAGCGTGTTTTTGCTAACACCCAAATAGGGGCAAATTTGACATGCTATAATAAATGATCTGTGGGGTATTTTGAGCTGAAACTTCTCAGACACATTCTGGGGACACCAGAGACTTATTGCATCTTGTGAAAAGGGGTATAACAGGTCCCCTTTAATGTATTTGAAAACATTTTAAGAAACACTGAATGTGAATGCAATTAATGTCCAATAAAGGTTGGTTTAAAGCACTTAATGAAATTTTCCCATTTTCCGTGACCTAATCTAAAGTAAGAATTATTCACCCCTAATAACCAATTAACAATTCCTTCACTACACGCTAATTAAACAAAAATAATTGTTAATTACAGTGACAATGAATGAAGAACTCACTATTTATATATAGCCTATTAATATATTAATGTAGAGACTACAATATGTAAACTACGAGTAAACTATAAACTATCAGTTTGTTAATGATTTGTAAGTACTTTATCACTGTATACTTGTATAAGGTGTTACAAAAAATCTTTACTCGATGGAAAACACTGTAGGCTTTTCTGCGACTGTGTGCAAGGTAATGAAGCTGTCTCAATGTTTTGTGCTATCACTTAAGTAATTACCTTGCAATCTTGCGTGCGTCGTGAGGGTGTAATACGGCGGCCATGTCAGGATCCACCTCCTTCAGTCGTCTGTGAAGTTCAGGACCACCCAGTTTCTCAAGCTCCACCTTTGATTCAGGAGCCCCATCCTTTTCTGATTCCGTGTCACTCCCCTGCTGTAGGACAGACAGAGGAGGACTCATTTAGATTATCTCTCCCAATAGATGCACAGAAAGACTTACTAGCTCTGTTTCAAATGTAGTGAGCTGCCTCGCTGCCTTTTAACAGTGACTAAAACACGAGCGGCATGACACAATGCATCAAAAGACAATCAAACTCATTATAATCAGTCATTGTGTCTACACTAGATGTGCACGACACAATGTGACAAATCCCTGACTTGATTTTTGATTGATTTTAAATGGACCCTTTTCACATTTCCAGGGTTTTCAAAAGCAGAAGTCATCATAGTTGGGTAAACTTCTACAGTGGTGAATTGAAACTAAACAAATATAATTTGTGTTTCCATCTGCTCCAATAGCAAAAGAGAAAATCCACATTAGCATGTGCATGACTTTCCCAAAGAGGAAAAAATTATTGAGAGATTGATTATGCTGGTCAGGAGAGAAAGATTTGCTGTCACTCCTTCAGCCATTGTATTAGAAACACTCACAGAGTTTTCACAAAGTATAGTGTTATAAATGCACAAAAAAAAATGTATTACAACATTAATAACAGTGGAAATGTGTCACAGACTGTAAAAAGGGTCCATAGTTTGATGATAGCATGTTGCTAACAGTATGATACACCAATAAACAGCACTCTAAAATAATCCTTTTTTATGCTTAACTTTTTAATCAATATCATAATGCATTCTGATTGTCTTCTCTCTTTGCAAAATATGAGGTATCTTTGACAGCAGCATAATTTAGATGTCATCCAATCAACAACCAGTGGATAGAACCAAGTCCCCATCCCACATCTTTTCTTTTTCGATAATCTGTTTCATTAGAATGTACGTCACAATACTGAAGAAAAGATCTGTCTCTACTTTTGTTACATTGCAACTTTAAAATGCTGCCCACGTAGGCAGATCACTAGGTTTTGGAACAGAGCAATTCTTTATAATCAGAAAGCATTAAAATTCACATTTACCCCAGTGTCGATGAGCACATTCCACAAAATGGATTCAATGTAGTAGTTTGTACCTCCAACTATGATGGGCAGCTTTTTCCGACGATGCATGTCCTCGATGTATCATATTAAGGAAGCCAAACTCCCAAACAAGGAATTAATTTTTCAAATAAACATCCTTTGATGCCACAGTTACAAACAATACATAAATTATGCACAATGATCATACATGTGCAACCGCATTGGGTTACATTGCAGAGTACACCACTGCTATAGTGCTCGGTTGAAAAGCAATATCATATTCTCAGATCTATAGCTGCTCTAACAATAATTCATGTAATGTCCAGGCCTGGTGCTGTGAGAGGGCAGTCGGTTCAACATGACTGCTGGGATTCTGCAAAAGATGGTAATAAACGCATCAGAAGCTCCATGGAGCAATTTGATAACTGCTTCTATACGAGAAGGCGCATCAGCACTCCCCCTCACACGAAATGGACGAACACACGCATGGACACATTTCCAGGTCACATGCATTAAAATCAAAGCAGTCTGGCCGCACGCTGTCCACCCCATATGCATCACTCTGTGATCCCTGGGGAGGGAGGGAGAGAAAACGAAAGAATGGAGGAGGAAAGAGAAGGGAGCGAGAGAAAGACATGAAGAAAGGGGTGGGGTGCGAGACAGCGAGAAAGAATAGTTAAGCATCTCTGGATGGTTATGACAGAAGATTCTGACAAAAATAACTCAGTTATTTCTGTTGATATCCTAATTAAGGCTGCACAATAATGGGAAAAAACAGATATTGTGATATTGTTTTTCTGTGATATATTACGATATTAAAATAAATTGTAAAAAAAATTTCACCAAATAACTTGAATTGCTATATTTGGAAAGAATCAATCATTCTAGATTGAGTGGGGTTATCTAAATATTGCATCTAAATATAAAAAATAAAAATTATTAAAAAGAGCTAAAAAAAAAAATCCTTTCCTCTGAAGACTTTTTAATGACAAAATCCTTTTAGGGCTGAATTATTCATTAAAAAATTTTCCTCATAATAAAAAAAAACAATATTTGTTGAAGTTTTAAATTGGAGTACATTTTACAATGAAACGCTATTTCAGTCTTTCTACTTCAAAATTCCAAGTTTAAATTAATGTGTTACTTGCCATTTCTTTATAATTATTTGTGAAATCGTTTTAAAAGTAAATCCTAAATTTTTTTTTTACTGTTAACACGTTTTTTTTAACTCTCTTTTCACAGACCACATCCCAACAGTATACAATATAATGTAATAACACTATTGTAGTGTAAAACAAAAAAAAAGTGATAAAATAAATTATTTTACTTTATAATTTCAATACTAATATTTACATATTAATTTGTCATTTTCAAAAAGTAACCCATCGAGCTTTTATTTTGACAGGTTGCCGGGCAAATAAAAATATGCTGTACCGATTTCAGCGTGAATCTCGGCCCCGTGTCCATTTACACGCATACAGCTCATGATATCAGGTGTGTAATGCTTCGCTGAAACCGGTAGCGCACTGAAACGCACAGAGTGATTTGACAAATCGCACTAAGCTATATTTTATTTCGATGTATCGTGCAGCAGTAATCCTAAACGTGATTATTACTTTTTTTATTAGATCCGTAGCCCTATTTCAGCGTGTTGTACAGTAGTTATCTCTGCTCTTCAGCAAGGCGAGACTGAGAAGCTCTCCACCTGCCACTCCTCATTTCTTGTGCGTGAGCGTCTGAGGTGTCTGCAGCAGCGTTCCTCCAGACACTGTGAGAGCCGCCCCACCTCCTCACAGCATCTCCCTCAGCTATTAATATCCTCCTCATCTCTCAGCAAACATCTGCAGCAGGCGGGCGGGGAAAACGAGGACAGCGACGTGTCTCTGGTACATGCATTTCCAGTTATGCCCTTGCATTTACTGAAAGACCATGCTGAGGGAGTACAACCCAGCGCCCACTCATGAAATGCCAGAGCCATTCATGTGGCACGCTGGGAAATGCCACATTCCGCAAAAGATGAGAAATTAAAAGATGGGGATTTGCATTCAAACAAGGAGCAGTCTCACAAAAGCAGTGTCAATGATGTCAGGGAGGCGATGACATTTTAAAAGAACAATTACTCAGAATGATGATTAAGAAGTTTGCAGATGATATCTTAAAAGGCAGAGTAATGGCCCATTAATTTCATCTGCAGAGACAAAATAAAAAGCATTTATATTTAGAAGGGCCTGTCAACTAAACTTGTCAACCAAATGAATCTCTGCAACCATTAATTACAGGGCGTATGGATAGGGCAAAATGGCCAACTAGTCACCCAATCAATTAGTCTCAGGGTTACAGACTATAAATCAATTGGTTCCTCAAATTACAGGATAATCGGAAATTGACTCGCTGTTCAGTAAGGGAGTTGATTGTAAACTCAGTAACCACTCTGAATGCTTCAGGATGTATGATTCAAATCACAAAAGACCTGTTCACATCCAGAAAAATTACTATAATAATATATAGCGTAGAGCTGCATGATTCTGGGTGAAATGATAATCCCAATTTTTTGGTTTCAAATAGAGATGACGATTCTCCCACGATTCTGAATGTACATCTAAACAAAATAACAAGTAATTTACTAGAGGTTCTGACAAAATATTAATAGCTGGACTCTAATTGCTGGAAAAAGGATAATTAATTTGAATGGATTATTTAAAAAAATGGTTTTAAAGGAATTCAATGACTCATTAATAAATACTTGTTTCATTACTGGATGAATCAGTGTTTTTGAATGAATCTTTTGAATGAATGATTCAATGACAAATACATTTTTTAACAGTCACTTGTCCCCACCTAGTGGTGTAAGATGTAATTGATACAACCATTATTTGGTGCCAAGTTAGTTTCAAAAGGTGGGTTGTTTTATTTTGTTCACTATCGTAGACATTAGTGTTTATATCCTAACATTAAACTTTTATCTCAGTACTTGTGATAATTTGAATATTTGTAACACAAAAATAAATACTTTGTGACTGTTTAAATCTGCTCTCTCTGACTCAGCGTGGCAGTACGAACACATATTTGAATGTTTTGGTATGATTTTGTCAAAGATTTAATAGACACAGGCGAATCGTTGTCATTAATAAAATAAGGTCGTTTGAATCTGAATCTGAAGCTCGGAATTATGATTGGCTGTCAATGTTTTTGTAGTAAACAAACTTTATAGTTATAGGTAGAGTTGTCAAAGTTACCCACTTCAGTACCAAGTCGGTACTGAAACTTTAAAAATGTGACACTTTGAGCGCTGTTGAGTGAATTTGTAAACACCTCTGATTGGCCATTGTGTTCAGGAACTTCATTGTGAAGGGTTGGACATATTAGAAAGGATATGAGAGACAGAGCCTTATTCCTGAAGTCCACCACTGTGTATCCACTAACCAATGGATCCACAAAGCTGATCATGTGATGGCGACACTGGGTTTGCTCCTCCTCGGTAACCTTATTGGTGATGATGTCCAGCCCTTTGTAAACCTGCAGTGAGAAACAAACCAGATCAATTAAGCAGCAAGAAGGTTAATCCAGGTCATAGTAGAAAGAAATCTTGGAGAAGAGTAGCAATGCTTCACATGCTTCATAGACCACATTACTGTTTTCGCTCAGTTCATCATGACATGATCTCTACATGAATCCTTAAAGAGGCCTATTTAAAAAATATTGGGTCCAGTGAGACAGAGGTAAAACAGGTCACGGGCACTTCCTTACTCTGTCCTACATAGATATTGTCATGATTCTTCATGACAAAAGGGACTGAAGATGTTTTTTTTTTAACATGTGAAGAGGTGGGACTGATAAGGAATTTAACAATTTAGTTTTTCCTCCCAGTGCCTTAATGATTTAGTACTTTTGAGGATTATTTTCAGTTTATTTGATAATCATGCAATATTTTTGCGTGCAATCCGTCTACAGGACTTAAACATCAAGGCACGCGTGCACAGCCAAGGCTAAATTCAGTCCAGTTTACCGTAACTCCTCTGTCCTTGCGTGCCGAATTCGGCAAGTTAGGAAGAAATGCTACTGAATTATTGAGATCTTTTCCCCTGTGTTCTCCACAGGACATCCCTGCAAGCTAAATCTTGGTGAGGTAAAGGGGGGGGATGGACAGTATTTGAGGTGAGACAGGAATTCAGCCCATTCTCTCCAATGCAGAATGGTAAACACTAATAAAGCGGTGTGATTAAAACTTGCAGAAGGCCTTAACAATCGCAGCAGAACTTGGCGTGGTACTTCCATTCTGCTTTTTACTGTGCAAGTAAAAACGCCTACTTTTCAGAGCCAGCCCTCTTGAACGCAGTATTTCGACTTTACTGGCCTCTAACTCTAAGAACATTTGGAATCAATAACAGCTGTTTTTCAATCTTGAAATAAAAACAAAATGCAAAGCTGGGTCACTAAGCTTGTTAAGATAGACTAACATAGCAGAGAGTTAACAAACAGCCACATAAACTTTCATATATGTGGTGTTTAAGTACAGAACACAACACTTTTTTCACTTTAACACTGTCACCAAAAAACAATCTGGTAAAACTAAAGTTCACCAGGTCAGGACAAGTTGCAAAATACATGTTGATATGTAAACATTGGCGGTCATTTGTTAACGTGCCTTGTTAATGTCCATTAAATGTGCCGTCGAACGTTTTTTTACAAGATGTAATATAAGTCTAAGGTGTCCCCTGAATGTGTCTGAAGTTTCAGCTCAAAATACCCCATAGATTTTTTTTTATAAATTTTTTTAACTGCCTATTTTGGGGCATCATTAGAAATGCGCCGATTTAGGCTGCGGCCCCTTTAATTGCTCGCGCTCCCCGCCCCTCTGAGCTCGTGACTCTATCATTGCATAAACAAAGTTCATACAGCTAATATAACCCTCAAAATGGATCTTTACAAAGTGTTCGTCATGCATGCTGCATGCATACATCAGATCATGTGTATAGTATTTATTTGGATGTTTACATTTGATTCTGAATGAGTTTGATGGTGCTCCGTGGCTAAAGCTAACATTACACACTGTTGGAGAGATTTATAAAGAATGAAGTTGTTTTTATGCATTATACAGACTGCAAGACGTTTAAAAAATGAAAATAACGACAGTCTTGTCTTCGTGAATACAGTAAGAAACGATGGTAACTTTAACCACATTTAACAGTACATTAGCAACATGCTAACGAAACATTTAGAAAGACAATTTACAAATATCACTAAAAATATCATGTTATCATGGATCATGTCAGTTATTATTGCTCCATCTGCCATTTTTCGCTGTTGTCCTTGCTTGCTTACCAAGTCTGATGTTTCAGCTGTGTACAGATCCAGACGTTAATACTGGCTGCCCTTGCCTAATGCCTTGAACATGAGCTGGTATATGCAAATATTGGGGGCGTACATATTAATGATCCCGACTGTTACGTAACAGTCGGTGTTATGTTGAAATTCGCCTGCTCTTCAGAGGTCTTTTAAGCAAATGAGATTTACATAAGAAGGAGGAAACAATGGTGTTTGAGACTCACTGTATGTCATTTCCATGTACTGAACTCTTATTATTCAACTATGCCAAGGTAAATTAAATTTTCCATTCGATGGCACCTTTAACGGCCTGGATGGACAGTCCCGTGCTCCGTTCTGAAACAATGTAAGCTACCTACAAAAGCAGCATTTTAGGACCACTAGATAGCCTACTAGATACCCTACAGCACTGAACACAAAGAATATTGAGATTGTAGATCCTCATCTCCATGTACTCAACTGACAGTGTTGCATTATGAGGGATCAATACATGAAAGCGCATGAACTGAGAGACCAGCATGCTGAGAGCTCCACAGCTCACTAGTGAGGGCATATCAGGTCAGGTGACAGACTAACAAATGAGGGTGGTGGCACAATTTCTACAATGGTGGAACCAGCACCTGATGTGCTGAATTGTGCTACTATTATTACATTGTAGGGCTGCCCAAAACTAAAGATTTTTCTGGTCAACTAGTAGTCGTTCAATTTAAGCATTAGTCGACTAATCGCATGTTTATTAATAAACCATATAAAGAGCCTTTAATGCCTACATACCCTAATCTGCGTTCAAGTGCACGCATAAATCTTGCCTCAGCGCACCGGCAGAAGTAATGATTAATATGAATGCGTTGGGGGAAAACAGCTAGGAGATTGCTTTAACATTTTAATAATTAATTGATAAACTAGTGTTTTCTGTATTTTCGCCTGCAGTGATGAAGTTGACGATGCTGACTTGTCATCTCCGCAGTAGAAGACGCGCCTATATGCATACGGATTACATAACCTGAGAATATTTGTTTTCCATTTGAATTGGTTAATTTAAAAGTAGACATTTCGCTTTCTATAGATATATTTTTCATGACTGTGGGGCAAGTTTACATGGAGTTTTGGTTCTTTTTTTTTCTCGGCGCGCTCAAGTTCACAGAGAGAGACGGCAGAAAGCACACTCTGTTTGCTTTCATTATTTTACCAAAGCATAAAGTTTTGTTATTGTGAGTACACACAAATAAAAGTACTCTTCACAGATTCAAAAGATGCATTACTCTTATCTGTATGACCAAAAGTGATTCATTTAAGTGCAAGTGATCGCACCGGCGCCTCTATGTTAGCGGTCATGCAGTAAGCGTGCTACTATTCAGCTTTCACACTCCACACACACTTGAATAGCCCACATTTCTAGGTTAACGTTAAAGCGAGCGGCCATGTAAAGATGCTAGTTCTTATGTTTCAGATAAGCCACATTTGAGGTTGATGAATGATAGGTGAGCGTTTGGATGTACTGTCAATCACAGACTGTGTGACTTCACTTCTTGTGAATTTTTTTCCCCCTGCGACTAAGCAACTAATAAAATCTGGGTCAACTAAGCCTCTTCTCATCGACTATTAGGGGGCAGCCCTATTACATTGCACAAATAACAACAATTCTCAATATTCCTGGCAAATGTTCAATAAAAATTGGCACAACCTTGCTTTGCAGAAAATTGTTATGAATTGACAGCAAGTTTTTCTCAAAAAACTGATTTTTATATGCAACACATGCCATCAGGTTTAGATCTCAGAGACAAAACACGGAGTTTGACCACTAAAATGTCACAAATCCAACAACCAATAAAAACTACCATAGAAAAAAAAATAAGCGATTGTATAGGGCCCCTAGCATGTATGATCTGCCCCCCGAGATAAGACTGAAATGACATAAAAGACACAGAACATGAAAAAGAGTGGGGGGGAGGGGGGAGTATGTGTGTGGCAAAGAAGGACAGAAGGCCCTGTGGATGCCGAACCTGATCATGTGGCTCTCATTTGGGGCCACGTTTCTTAAGTGCTGCCGGTATTATCGGGTTTTGTTCCCTGCACCCGTTTGTAACCTCCTTTCTTTAGGCTCTGTACCAACCTCTCACCAATACCGAGCCCACCCTGTGTTCCAGCCTTCTAATGACAATGCGCCTCTTCTCCAGTATTTAATTTTTATTCACCCAAGTAGTTAAAATAGACAGCATATTTAATCTGACACAAGCGCAAACACTCCTGTGAGAAACGGAAGTAAAGTTCATTGTTTTGTGCTACTGTGTACCTTGTAGTCAATCATTATACAGATGAAAACTGGAATATTTTGTCGCTAAAAAATTGTGAATAGACATTTTCATGTTCTGTCGTACAAAGGTACAACATATTTAAGATTGTTATACAAGGAAAAATTTGTCCTCGCTTCACTGCAACACTTCACTGTGTTTTAAACTGTCCAAAGTTTCTCGTAAAAAACAGACTTTGAAAGGGATGAGGAGTGAGATTTTTGTCCATTATAAATGTTTTGGAAAGATGTTTCACACAACAGTACAAAACAGTGAATAAAACAAACTTTTATTCCTCTCAGCCTAATTTTTTGTTCTGGTACCAAACAGAAGCAGTTTGTTCAATGTGTTTTGCTGTTGTGTACCTTGTTGTCAATCATTGTACAGATAAAGAATATTCAGATATCTAGAACATTTTGCCCACAGAAAACTTGTGGACAGACATTTTAAATGTTCTGTCATACAAAAGTACAACATATTGAAGACTTATATGAGGCACGTATTTGACAAAATTGACAGTTTCTTGCAAACAGATGCGAGAGATTTTTGTCCACTGGAAATTTGTGGAAAGATTTTAAAGTTTCTCTGAACAACAGTACAACATAGTGAGCATTTTTGTTTGTCACATTTTAACTAACTAGTTTTCTGACGTTTATCTCACTTTTTTCTGCTGAGACATGTTGGATTTGATTGATTAAGATGATTGATGATTCTTATTCACAATCCTGTTGTGATTGCCTACGTTTGCCTTGTTGATGTCGTGGTGGTGAAGTCCTGCTGTTGTCACATGGCCTAATCCCATACAGCTGCCTCTGTGTGCGTGTGTGTTGTGTGTGTGTGTGTGTGTGTGTGCACATGTTTTAGAGAGCCAGAATGTCTAATTGAAAGTCATTATTAATGAGGACAA